>JTDE01003488.1:0-14980 GCA_014338405.1 Paragonimus skrjabini miyazakii
AAATATTTAAAAATCGAGGATTCGCGCCAAAATGACCGTTTTGGCTTTTGAACGACCTTCAAGGCGAATCCCGTGAAACGGATAATTGCCCACTTGACTTCCGCTGGTAAATATTTTTTAAAAGCTGTGAAGAAATCCCTCAAACCTTTGTTGACGATATCCGAAAAACTAAGCACAGGGAAGTTGATTGACTAAACGGTGGACCTGATGTTGCCCCAGTTATTCTTCAGAGAGTTCCGCTTGATTTCTGTTTGCAAGAGCGTCGGAAGAGCTACCAGATTGTTTAAATGAGGTCATACATTGAGGCTGACTTGACGCTTTAAGTCAAAGTAAAAGCATTCATCCCCATTTTTAATTAGGGATCAGCGTCCCACGGGGAATAAACTCACGCTCAAATATTAACAAAAGCAGTGGTCATCCCCAGTTCTTTAGGTGGGCCTGGAGCAGTTGACCATAGTGGTACAGGCTCCCACTTTTCCTCCTTACCTCCATCTATTCTATCTCAAAGAGTTCTAGCGAAAACTGTTTTGTTTTTGGAGGTGATTTTCGGCATCTTGAAAGACTCATTACTGCTTGATCCAATGAAACTTCTTTCTGGTGGACTAGATTTTTTCCTACTAGGCCTACTTTCAACATAAACTGTTGCCAAAATTAGCTCAGCCACTCCAGTGATCCAATGACTTTTACCTAAATTGAAGACTTAATCTCATCAAACGTTTACAGCGAGCTAAAATCGAACGGGTCTACCTGTGCAAAAAACTCGACAGTTGTTGCCAACAACAGTCAAGTCTTGTGAACCGACCTGAAGTGAACTGTTTTATTTCGCCTCCCCGATGGTCATTTTAAAAGATCACGTATTCCAACTGGAAGCGAATGCCTAAGGATTCCATCAAGCAACTGCTAGTCCGTAAACCACACAATCGTTCCCAGTACGTTTCTCCATGAACACGGTGGATAATATGCACCTAACGAATATGAAATTGTAACACCAGGACGTGAATTTGTAGCTCGTACCCTCAAGTCCTCAAAATGAATTGTCCCTCAGGCTACGCTGTTGACGAGTATTGGTAGTACATTGATGGGTGAATGTACCCGTATTTTTATAAGAATACTACAGACGGATGCTGTTGACAGAGACAATTACGGGAACAGTGTAAGTAATCGTTTGTTAATTGCCTCCCGAACGTCGGTGTTTGCCGTTGTCGGTGAGTACAGTGGTAACGGATAATCACTTTTGCGGAGTAAGATCCATCAGGAAGAAGGCATATTCTGGTGTGCCGCATGCAGTGTGAAAAGAACTAAGCAAAGACGAATTCAGAATGCAAGATTGAAGGCGACGCGAGAAGCCTACGATGGAAATGATGACACGCTAACGTTGTGGTTAGCCAGCCGTTCGCCAAATGTGTTCTATATGTATTGACTGTACGTGTGTTTATTTATATGAAATCTTCATGTTTATGTACCTCTTCCGTATTTCCGGAGAAAAACATTATTCGTGCAGTGCAAGAATAGGTTTCCTTCAGAAGTATTTGAGCTGCCTAGTCAAATACGTATTTGTGATATACTGAGGTAAATGGCTTAGTGAGGCTCCGTACAATATACCTTTCCGACGTCAGTTGAGTGTTTCAAATGTGTCCAGTTGGTACACTCAGAAATCACTGGAAGAACGCTCAGATGCTACTCAGAGAGTGGTCGTGGTGTTAATGTTAATGTAACGAGTGTGAACGCTATATACAGCTAAAGAATGAACAATGAGCAAAGAAGCGGTAGAACCAAAAGGAATTGACTCATATTGTCCCATGTATTTGCGTAAGTTTTGAGCCCCACCACATTGAGTGAAAATGGAGTTGATCCATCCTGTTATTCCAGAGTGCTCCAACTCTACAGTAGGAATAATCGTCGATGCAGATAAATTTGAAAATAGACTGAAATAGATTATAGATGCCGTTAGCCTTCGCCCCCTCAAAATTCGACGCACAGAGAACACTGAACAAAGGGAGAAGGAGCAGCTTGCAACCTTCCAAAAAACGTTTAAGATTCACATGTTTTTGGCGCCAGATTAACATGTAAATTCGAAAAGTTAAGGCGTTCAAGAAAATGAAGGTTTACAATGTGATCTGAAAGGAACTGTTTTGTTTTACTTCCCAAATGGTCAATTTTCAAGGTCATTACTCGCCGTAATGTAGGTGTGCACATTTTCGGAGCCCTTTGCGGATGTCGCTGTTTGCAGTGTTATTTTGGGTGAGTAACATCAGGTCGTTCAACGTTCAAAAATACTTGCAAATTTCTTAGGAGACGTTTCATTGACTAGTTCGGTCTTGAAAGCGCGTTTCAGTGACAACTATATCTATGCAATTTACCCAAATAGCACGCCCCATATGGTCCCTTATGGGACGATGGCGGTGGGTAAAATGGGGTTTGACCGATAAACCTCCAGAGGGTCTCATGGGGAAAAAGTGGGGGCTGGCCCCAAAATCGTTTTACTGCGCAAAAGCTCACCTACGCACTCGATTTCTCTCAACTATTAGGCATTATTCTTTCAGTCCTTCTCATATAATTGCTCCACCGCAACTGCATTGGTCCCTAACCTACCGGACGATCCACTAATGCTAGAATACAGACAACAATGAAACGTTGTAAATGTATGCACATTTATTGTCCGTAATCGTAAATGTACAACACTGTTGTTCGGATCAGTACACAGGTTTATTCCCATACAATTGGTTGATAGTGCAAATCAGATTTTCGTTCACTGAAGCTTCATTGTCCATACGGATGGCCTGTCTTTGAAGAGTTTCCGCAAGGTAACGGATACGCTGTTGTAAATGAGGGCGTCAGTGGAGGAGAATAATATAGTGTTGTTGTTTATGTGGATAAAAATGCACAAACAAACAGGTAAAGTGATTGCGCAACAAGCGATAGCTAACGTTTGGAAGGCAACTTATGGTTGATGTGCCACACTAGATCTAGTGTGGCACATCGATATAACACAATTGACATGTTGATGCAGATTGCAAACGGAAGTACACAGTTTTAGATAATAATCCGTCTTGCCTGATCTGCGGACTTGTAATTTAGGTACACGTACTTCAGGGATCTGAAATGTGAGATGAAAAGAAATGTGATGACAGCTAAGATAACGATGCGCAGTATTATGTACTACATGTGGCACTCGCTCATAATTTCTGTCGCGTATTGTTAAGATCTCAATTCTGTAGTGGAAATCGGCATGCAGCATACAAATCTGAAAGCAGATATTTAAATATATACATAAGTTTGTGCAAAGACACCAGCAACGAATGACATATGTCATATGTGTCTATTATTTATTGAAAGTATGCAAAATAGACACAAAAACATTATCCGTTGCATGAGAAACACAGAGACATTCACCAATGATACGAATAATCCGTTTCGTACAGGTGATAGAAGAAGCGGCGGTAACCAGATGGGTAGGTAGATCTCTGGAACCGATGTGAGGATCGGAAAATGGAGACAATTTACTAAATGGAGCATATAAAACTATGACAGACGTAAACACTATTTAATACTTAGGTATGAACACAATGTTAAATGTGATGAAAACGAAAGCCACTGACTCAAAAATGTTCGTAAAGGTGCGTTGGTTCAGAGTTCCACGACAGTGAATGAAGGTTTCCAATGGATGCGATCTGTTGTGTTGCTCCAAAGAGGTTTTTGGTTCAAAGCGAAGTAAATCGTGACGACGGATAAATTCGAAGATATGACGAAATAAATGGTTGACCGCGTTAGCCTTAAGCTCTTCAGAAATCAGTTCATAGACGACATGAAACGCAGAAAGAACGCAGGGCTCGCAACCAGCGAGATAGATTTTGTATTATTGATTACTGACTCATTCGATTCACATTCATTAAACATCAAGTGTACATTTGAAGGGGGTGAAAGATGTGAAGAACGATAAAAAGGTCGAACGGCAGAATACTGTAACTAGAGCAACGAAACAAAATTACGTTGCATGGACCTCCTACACTTCCGGTAATTAGTTGACACCGAACGGCAATCTTCTATTTTCTGTTGAATTTGATCAATATTGTGCAAAAACACCATGACACCGAAAAACAGATCACAATAACCGACCGGCGTTCTAAATCACACCAAACTGAGCATAATAATTTATGATCGATTAATGCATTAAAACAAAACGAGGAAGGCAGACACAATAACATTTAGGCACTAACATCAACAACAGAAGTAGAGACGTTGCAAGAAATATCCACCATCAATTAATGTCGTGTACTTACTATGAAAAACCCACTTATATACGAAGCCCCATTTTGCCCCAGAAAAGCCCCCCGTTTCACTGCATTAAAGATGGGGCTGTGTGCTGCTTTGGTATGGTAATGTACTATACATATATGTATGTATGCTTAAATTACGTGGTCCATCATTGTGTTCATGGAGCGTTAATTACGTTTACTCGGGACCTATGTGCATTGGTTCAGGACAGTTATAAATGGATTAATGCTTCACTTACTGTCCTCTTTCTAGCAACCCCTACGACACTCCATAACAAAGCAAAGTGTAAACAAGACTAGTGACAATGTATGGCCATTTTTAGTACGCAAGTCGGACTTACCTCTTCCCTTCCTCTTCTTGTTTATTCTCTGTTCCTATAGGAAGGTTTTTCTTCTTTCATAGTTGTGTGGCAGTTAAACGTCAGTATGAACCACCGATGTATTGCTGTCTTTACTGATGATAATGATGATGATGTAAAACAACACTGATCAGGTAGTTGCAAAATGAATTTTAATGATTTCTTTGTTGTTACAGATTAGAAATTTATTAGAGATGAATTGGGGCGGTTTGAGATAAAATACGCCTAGTATTTTACGGGGACAATTTATAGGGATAAATCACTGCAGTCTTGGGATGGAACACTTTCGGGATTTTATAATCATACCACTGCAGTGAAAAGTCTGCCTGAATATACCAAGGTGAAATGAACTAGGGATGATTTTGTCATCATAATTAATTTACGTGAATGTTGTTGAACTAACCCGATGGATTTTTCTAAGATATACGCAACAAAAAATTGTACGAAGCGCCGAAATTTCAGCTATTTTTACATGGGTTTGAGGTTAGAGGCAAACGTTACTCGGATTCAGTCAATTCTTTTATAATTTTGATATTCAGCGAGCTTATGTTGGCCTGAAAAGTAGTCACCGAAAACACTGTAGTACCACACTTGCAAACTTCAGCAAATACCAAGAACGGAACATATTATTTATATAACGGATTTAAGTATATGGGAACTTGAAAACACCTTAAGCGATCTCAAGAAGAGCAATCAACAACCTCAAATGGACGGTTGCACTAGTGATTAGTAACCTTGTGAGGAAATAACGGCAATCTAAAGAAGGTCAAGTGTTGAAGCTTCTAGTGATTTTTGTGGTCAGCCACTGAAATAGAGAAATGCTGCACGAGTCCTGCGCTAAAAATAAGTGTGTAATTATTAAGTCACCACGAACTCTTTGAAAGTCAAATAAATGGGGATCAAGAATTCCAAGGCGAGACTGGTGAGAGTTCAGTGACCATTTTGGTAGCTAACCGACTGAACACTTTTGTTGATAGTTGTAACTTTTCAGACCGACATACACGACTTGAATAACACGTTGGAACAGTTGCCTCATATTGGCTCTGTAGGGCGTTAAAAAAGCGTGGCTTCCGGTGCAGAGAAAGGCTCTGTCATCATCCCAGGAAGTTCACACTTTGCACACTTCCATGGCCAATTGGCTTACTGGCTTCTTGGGGAGAAGAAAGTTCTATACATGTGTGGTTCCCCCAACTCCAGATGTTTTGGTGTGATTTCGCAATTCTACGCGGTCAGTATCTTCAGCATTGTCGATTCCAGAAAGATGTAGGGTTGCCGTTTCTTTCCTACTTGTGTGAACTGCTGAAATGGTGAGTGCATGTAAGGTGAGGTGTTTGGTGATAACACCTCCCAACTATTGAGTACCTTGGAGGTGAACATCGGTTTGATGTTGAAAAAACAGAAAAAACAACTGGAATAATGCCAAAAGGAGTGGAGAGTAACAAAAAATATGCCTAACAATGGGGAATATAATAGTTTTAATCTAAACGGAATGAGGTCGAGTAAACAGTACCGTTGTAATGATCGTGAGGATATGCATATTTTTTTAAAAGGATACGAGATAATAATAGCGCTATAATCCCAGTTTAGAAAAAAATGGCAGACAAAGGACAACATGGTAGCAGCCACCAGTGTAATTGCTTTTCTAAGTTAACCTAACGACTCTGCCAGCAGCAAACTATCTGGAAACACACTCCGGGAGAAACAGTCGTGAACCTTAGAACTTTTTCCCCCCATTGCTAGCAACTTCGCTCTATGAGTAGTTTATACTACTGGCCAGCAAAACTTACAGTATCGGCAGGTTGAAAGAGTGGCCTGTTACTGTGACCAGGCTTCCTTATTATTTTGAAAGTCATTATGAAATCGCCCCTTAGTCGTGTATACTCTAATTGGAACAGATTGACTATGGTAACGCACTCTTAGTGCAAAAGAATGCCCAGATAGCTCATTCTTTTAGTAGCCTGTCACTAGACAGTCTCCATCTGGGCTATACCGCTCTTCAAATGTAGAGCGTATGTGTGGATAATGACTTCCAACAACAGCTCAACTAACATGCTGGATACGAGTAAACTACGTTGCTGGAGATTTTCCAAGTGCTTTGCTTAGTATAGCCAATCGGCTGCTAGTCCTTTTTGTCAAAGTGGAAGTATAAGCACTCAGCCTAAGATCGGACATCACGACTGTGTCGGAGTCCCGTTCAGAGATGGTTGCGGATAATGTGACTTCCTCTAAGCGGTAGTCTCTAGGTCCTTGTTGTACGGTATTTGGTTATCCGTTGTTCAGTGAAGTATAGCATTCTTTTGGAAAACATCCGCATCCTGTGTGGATCTTAAAATCCGCCATACCTTCATGCCATCTGCGCACGTGAGAGCAAAAGAATCACTACTGACAGCCAAGAAATCGTTTATGAAGACCAGAAAATACAGTGGACCCAGCATGAAACCCTGCGGGACTCCAGTCGGTATGCAAAATGACGCTTCCAGTTCCTCATTAACTCGTACAATGTATGTCCGGTTTGTCAAGTGATGTTGAAGCCCTAACTGTATTAGCTTCCTCGGACTCAATATTTGCAGTTTCTGCAAAAGGATGTGATGATTTACCATTTTTGACCTGTTGGTAAAATTTTAAGGTAGCGGTGTCCATTGTGAAGAAATTACTCCTGACCAGCAATTTAGTGATGCATGGGTGATCGTTTCTGAAGCCGTGCTGTTTCAGCGTTAGTTGGTAATTTGCATCTGGATATTTTAGGATGCAATCGTCTACGATGCTTTTCATGACTTTATAAACGCGTGATGATAAAGCTATTGGGCTTAAGTTGCTAGCATCATTTATCAGCAACTCAATTACCAGATTGGGATGGAGTAGGCACAAACCACTGGTATACTATAGGGTTTATTGAGCTTTAAATACGCTTTATTAGGGAACATGTGTATTGCTCGAGACGGTTAGGATATATCAATGTTTCAGAAGTTACCTCCTTAAAACAAGCCCTGACAGACCACTGCATAACGTGCGACCTTGAAAAAATACTTTGTCACAAGACTGGACTACATCTGGGTATAGCGGAATACGATGGATTAGTTGAACACAATAAAAAAGACATATCAGACTGTTGTAGCTGGAATACATAGGTCTATAGCAATATAAATGACATCGTGTGTCATGCGTGCAATTTACTGCAGTTACAGACTGAAACAATGTGACTATGGTCAGCGGTACACGGGGCCGTTGCTCTTATTGGAGAACAACCGATGAAAAAAGTTTGACTTGATGTTCGAGCGCCTGTGGTGCAGTCTTAAACTACGTGTTCCGTACTAGGACGTTAAACGTGTTTGCCCACGTATTATACGTCCTTCTTAAGACGGTTAAAAGCGAATTACCACACGTTTCCTCCTGATCAACAAACCGCGAGGGACACATTAATGACTGAACAGGCACGCACATTTGTTAAAGCTACTCTCCATCAGCGCAGAAAGAAAACATATTGCGATGTGTTAACATTTCATTCACTCTCATCAGTCGCAAAAGTAAAACATACATAGGACCCGTTCTACACAATCGCAAATACAGTCTTTTTGACCATTCTGTCTCTCACATTGTCTGTAAGTTCACTTGCAGTTACGGTGACGTTTACATGAGCAGAACAAACCGACGGCTATCTCAATGAGTGGTAGAATACGTTCCAAACGAGTTAAAACAACTCGTGACACAACAATCTGAAACCGGTAAATTCCTTACTCAAAGCCCCGCATCATCGATTGCCAGACACCTCATGATAACAGGTCACCAGGTTGACCCACTTGAATTATTCAAAATATTGTCACGCCATCAGAATCCGAAGCTACTGGCCTTCAGCGAAGTCCCGTCTATCAGAGCTCCCTAGCCAGCGCTGTATGTACAAAAGTGGTTGAAGCAACCCATAGGGTTGCCGTGGTGATGATGTAATACGTGGTGTGACTGTATGCGTGTTCATACCACGCCCATCTCTGATCGTCTGTCATACATAACTTGTATGTTTTACGTTTTCTACTGATCAGAGTAAACGAAATGTTAACATATCGCAACATATGTCTTCTTTCTGCGCTGCCGAAGTTATTAAGGAGATCTCAGCGTTTCAAAAACTACCCTTCACAGGGCTAAACTATATCTGAATATAATGAAATACAGTGCATAATCCAAGCAATCCTAAATACCTACTAGACTGTGGTAGTCGATACCCCTTCACTTTAAACCGTTTAACTTGTAGCTAATCTCATTGGCTTTTCAAAATCCACCACACCTACAGACTACGATCATGTGACTATATTTAACGTCTTAGATTATGACAAAAAGTCACTCTTACCCACAACGTAATAAAAACGAAGAATTGAACCTCTTTATACTTACTTACAGTAGATGGTGAGCAGACAGAGCCATAAGAAACTATTATAAGTACAAGTACGACAATACAGGAACTCATTAATTAACATGTCGTAGATGATGCACTTTTATAGGTGTAATTGGCTGATTTTCATAAATGTTTTAGTGAATTTCTATAAAATTCCTTATCAAGACACCTGGTGGTGGTCATTGTATTACGCTTAGATTGGCTAAAGAAACTTAGATATTACAAAAAGTATTTGATAATGCTTTGTATGTTAATAGTGATAAATTCCAACGGTATGGAAACCGGAAATAAATGCTTACTTACAACACCCGTAGCTGACGCTCCATGCGATAGTGTCGGTAGTCACAGTTTGTGTTTTCTATTTCAGTTGTGAGCACTCAGTAACATCTTGTTGAAAAATTTGCGAAACCGTTGGAATGTTGTGGATACTATCGGTTGCAGTAATCTTTCGTGATGCTAGCTCCGTGATTCGTGCACCCAAGGTTTCCCCAGCCTCATATTAACACGGATCGGAAGTCACAGTGAGAAGACGGTGAATCTGCAAACAAACTTCATTTATTTATTTACTCACCGTACACAAGCGGACTTCAACGCAACGAATAAGGGCGCTAGGGAGCTGGACGTGAGAGAACCCTCAGCACAACCGCACGGCAGCCGCCAGAGAGGACGAATGTCAACGGAAATTCCGGCCGACCTTCAGGATTCAAACACGCGTCAGTCTGGTTGGGCGGCGTTCCCAACGGTAGTGGCTAAAACATTGTTATCCTAGTAAATGTAGCCCACAATGGTAGAGATGGCGCGAATTCCTTATACATCTACGAGTAAAACTGCGATACCTACGCTAGTGTTTTGTAGTAAATTTGCATTCACAAGGTAATGTGAGCCAGGGCAGTGGTACTGGCGAGGCAACTCTCACGTCGCAGGGAGTTTAGAATTGTGGGGACGTCGAAGATGATCTCCCTACAAATCATACAAATATTGTTCCAAAATTCACCGCGAGCTGCTGTGATTTTACACATGCTGACGCCTGTGAAGCATCCCAACACCTCACGATCAGTGTTTTTACATGCATGGTTAGGTTAAGAAGAGTTGGACTTAAGCAACTGTTTGAATTAAAAACTGCATATGAAAACCACGAGTGTCCACGAATTTAAGTGACAATGAAATTATCTAAAATTATGCACTAAATCCTACCTTTGTTTATTGTAGCAAATAGGAACACGAAAGTTCGTTTAAAAATAGGTTCCTTTGTTTTCTTTTAGTGATTATTATGGCCGTGCAACTCATGAATGGAGGATAATTTATTCATGAATTAGCTTTTACTCGTTTTTGGGTGTAATGAATACTATAGTAATTTTCCGGGACAAGATTTGCAGGTTTTCTTTATGACTGTTCACCAGTATTGATCCGTTGGCGGGCAGTAGTCGGTTGATGTGTGGGTGAAGACAGTTTACGATGTTGTTAACTCTGTAGTCATATGCAGTAGGCTTTGTAGAAACCCGATAAAAAGTAACAGTTCATTCTTATTCATGTTCTGAATAAGACTGGGTCGTACTTAATTAGAGGACAAATACGCCCTTTTCAGGTGTATGAAAACCTGACCGTTACGTAATGTGGGATACGACACTAAAAATAGGTACAAAAATTTAATGACAAACACAACTAGCCAGTTGGTGTGCAGATGATTCAGTCACGTTTCAGTAAACTTGGGCACTACACAAAATTTAATAGCGGCAGATGAAACCACCCTAGTTTTCACTAGATGTTTATTTGCAAGATGTTTCTGAATTAAAAGAACGCCCATTTTATTTGTTGTCGATGAGAAAGAAATAAGACGTATGCGTTCCAAGTATATGTGAGTCAAACTTTTTCTCTTAAAAGAGGGTATTTTGTGTGTGGTAGTCACGGTTTATGAAGTGCGTGTAAGTAGAAACAGATTCTATATGGTCACTGACCTCTATCGTAAACTAAGCGCGACGTGTGTCTATGGTAATTGGTTAGGGGCAAGGGATTATGTAGGATGGAATACTTTAGTATGAAGTCATTTTTCAGTCGTCAGAAGGTGAGAAGGGACACTGTAAGATGGTAAGCCTTTCTGGATAGAATTAACTTTGTAAGTCTAAAGCTAGCTTCATTGAACAGTTCTTCTTGATTCAGCAGCTAAAATTTCACACCGTTGATTTATTGAGAGTGATGCGGATTTTAACAAATCTGTTTCATTTTTCACATACTAATATGTTTGTTATAGTCTACTCTATAGGTTGGTTATTTCAGTTTAAAACAGCAGCTGATTTTAAAAAGAATATGCATTTTACAAACTTTAAAATAATTTGAATACAATTGTAAAAGGCACCCAACAACCTTTAAAATAACATGCATAAAAGGTAGATAATAACTATTCCCAAAATGCTTTCCTATGAAACCCCTAATAGTGAAGAAGGCTTCCATAGAAATCCACCATTAACTCTTATGTAAAATTGTCTGTCACTAACGTAATGTTTTAGCAAACTTAAGATGGTGCGACGCATTTCTAATGTTGGGGGCCCTGCCAAACAGTGGTGTGCCATCCACCATACTAATTGCCTTGGTAAAATCTGAGAGTCAAATGTCGAAAAATAGACTTTCATTGGCAGCCCTGGTTTGTAAACAGTTACGGTGAGTAGGCGGTTGACACAGGACCGATCATTCCCAAAGCCGTATTTCGCGCTAGTTATTTTAGGAGTGGCATGTTACTGTTACTCGAAATCAGAATGCCTATTTGTAGCGCGTTGGTACCTTGACATTTATTTTCTGAGTGTATTTATTGACATTCGAAGAATTGAGTTCTACCCCGCCATTTTTCTAACTTCAAAGTGGATTTTCATTTCTTTTCATAGTTATTTAGCCATTTGGCATTATTGATGTCAGTAGCGACAGTTATGTGCGTTTATCAGTCGTCCATTGCACTGAGAATAGTAGGAGGAAAATAAAACAGTATTAGACTGACCTATCGCCCCGGTTCTTGAACCATCCTTGTAGCATGCAGTGGCACTAAAAGTCTTTCAAGGTTGAATGACTGCTCCTGTCCTGAAATATCCTCGAACACTTTGGTAAACACCGCCACACATTTCCTTAGGACAGACGTGGACGTTCTACCCGTTTCAGAGTAATCGTTAGATATAATGTTGAACAGGTTACGTCTGTCATTTTCTGCGTTATCGTAGTATCAAAATTTCGACATAACTTTGAGGTCATTCCTAAGGGTGTATTGGACAAGTGCGTATGCGCTCAACACTCGTCCATTAACAACTTAATGCACCTTTCCTGAAGAACAATCGAAACGCAATCACCACAGGCATCAAACTGAAAGAGCGCAGTAAGGTTTGGACACAAACCGTATATTTCCAGCCATGTTTGGAAATGCGATGAGCATTTAGCTCTAGCCTAGTCTGGGACGAATGGCAGCAACCAAGAGGGGAAAGAAAAGGAACGCGAGGTGAACTCCGACCCACTCGGTGGCATTGGAAAGCGCGCCAAACAAAAAGTGCGTGAAATCTTCGAGTGCGTTGAACAACGCTCGAAGAGGTTCGAGTTAAACGACCTTGACGAATGGAATAGTAGACGAATCGTTTGTAAGAACAAGCCTTCGTTGCGTGCGGTTAGCTGCACCACTGAAGAAACTTGCACCGAGTTCACATCAGGCCTTCTGTAGCAGACGTACACAAAATTATACGTACAGAACAATCAAGCGCGAAAACACGGTTGCGGCCGGGATCCTTAGAGAAGCCACTCGATCGCTGGCCACTGGAAAGGTGTTTTCCGGCACTGTTGGTTTACTCGTTTCTTATCTGATTCACAACGTCAGTGATGACAGAGGTGAAATATACATAATCGCTGAAGTACGGATGACCTTCTGGATATGCGTTTTTACAAGAGACCACAGCCGATTGTGGGATTATGACCCTCGAATTGTCAAGTTGCTTTCTATATGAATTCCATCATGCAAGTATAAACAGAACCTGAGAAGTTGCGTCTTGTTGACTCTGATAACCAGATTAGATGCGGTCCTCATATGAATCTGAATTTGAGTACCGCATGGTCGTGATGACCAAGATGATCCATACAAGTAACCTCGACACACTGGATTATAATAAATCCTGACGCTGCGATTACGGAATTTTCACCTAATCATATTTTGAACGGTATCTATCCAAGTACTGTTTACCCACGACGGTAATGGCTCAGTTGTTGTTTAGCATCATTTTCGTTACGATTACAGTGTTGAGTTTTTACAAATGCTTTCTGATGCATTCAGCAGCTGAAAGCTGGGGGCTTCACATGCTTTCATACGTCAAGCTCTCTTTTGACAAATCAAGTACTGTAACATTATTATTGTTATTGTTATTGATAAGAGTTGTAAAAAGACCTCGTTATCACTGTACATTATGCGGATAGCATATGTGGGATTCGATTTGGTCACATTTCAAGTTCATTTTCCATGCCATTGGTAAACGCGTTTTATCCTTATGAGCTTAAATAATTCAACATGAGTTAAACTCTATTAAAGTAATGCAAGGTTTTTGAAACTATTAAACAGTACATTGTTTATTTCGAAATTCATTACAAAAGGTTAGCATACTACCACTACTACTATTACGATAAACGTGGTTACTGGTGGGTAGAGGGGGATTTTGGTTAACGGAGATTGAACATTGCTCACAACTGATCGCAGTTGTCACACTCCTGTAGACTTCTCAGTCAGTCCACTTCGAAAATAAATAAAATCAAAAGTTTCAATCTAAATCAGAAATCCTAATTGTAAAGTCATCGATTGGAGCTAACAGTCAATAGCTGTCAAGGCACTAGGACAGCTTGATCGTTGCTGACGATTGGAAGTGGCTAAGCAGTCAGATGTGATAATCCGGTTGTGCCTGCTTTGAAGCAAATAGCGCAGTGGTCAAGATGACTGTCCCACGAACTCGCATTCGGAGTCGAACTGCCGGCCATGATAAGGAATGGTATGTTCCAAAGGAGCTGTGCAGTTACGACAGAACTGGATTTCTGTCAAGTCTGTAAACCTCATGAAAAAGCGTTGCCTGATTCCATTTGGTTGTGAGTATGATGGTGACCGTCGAGGGCTTAAACGCAAGCCGACCAAAAAATTACGCAACGAGAATGAGCATTGTTGGTAGAACAGCCGGAATAGATTAAGCAAGTCATTTTACCTGGGAATACCAAAGTTTATTCCTTGATGCGTGATTGTACTGGCCGTCGAGTCAGTGTAATTTAGACCATATGTGAAAAATATGGTTCACTTATCACCGGTCATTTGCGCCAACTTGACAGGTGAGCTGAACACTAAGGAACAGTACAGCTGGCCATGTAAACGTCGGCATCCGAATGATAATATATTCCGTTCTAGACGGCCCTCCGTCAGAAGCAGTAGTGGTCCTGTAGCTTGAGTTACTGAAGCGTAACAAGGCTTCTGGGCCAGATCTCCCCTCTCCTTCTGTTTTCAAGAATGGTGGGGAAATGTTGTTATCATAACTGACGAAATCCCTCCAGACGTTTTGAGAATTTACAGGGTTTCCTCGTGATTGGTGCATATCAACAATAATTCTAGCTTTCACAAAAGGGGCCCGAAGTCCATGTGACAAGCACTGTGGCATCAGTCTAGTGTCTGTTGCGTCCAAGTCACTCACTGGTCTTATTTTACGTCAACCCACAAGGCCCAGAAAAAGTTAGATACACGAAGAACATGCAAGATTCCGATCCGGTCGACGTTGCGTTGATCATATTTTAAACTTCCGACGGATCAAGGAACATCGACATTCTTATAGGTAGCCGACGGTCGTTATATTTTTGAAACTACAGGCTGCCTTTGTAACGGTCTCTAGAACAGTTTTATCAACAGTGGAGTTTCAAGGAAATACGTGAATCTGTTGAGATCACTGTATACCCACTCTGCGAGCAGCAGCTGTTTC
>JTDE01003489.1:0-32980 GCA_014338405.1 Paragonimus skrjabini miyazakii
TAACATCGGATTCCCACTAACCGTTCATCACAAGAAGTTACCTCGCCAGCTTCCTAAGAGTTGTGCCATTCTAGCAACAGTCACCTCTACTACTCGCAAACGTTACTGTAGTAGTTAGAAATACGCAATGTTAGTCGCAGTTGTATTTAGCTCAAACCCGGAACTAGTTTATACACAGTAGCAATAACGCAAGTAAACCAAAGAAAGCATATTGTAATCCGTATTGTGTACAACATAACGTTATGAATTATAATCACTACAGTTATAGCCTGTGTTTTAAAGTATTCGTGTGTATACGTCTCATCATAAATTGCACTGCACCAACGTTCCTACATTTACAGAATTGACATTTGTCAAATTCGTTAATAATTTACAGTGCTTCAAAAGTCTGTGTGCAGTTCCAAACGTTTGAATTCAAAAAGTTTCAGTTATTCGTAACAGAAAACGCAAGTTTAAGCAAACGATTGCTTTTGCTTGGTGATTTCTGACTTTGTGTGGGTCAGGTCCATTTTATTAACCAGTTATTTAATTGAGTGTTAAGGGAACAGAATGTTAGCTACAAATTACAAATGTCGGGACTAATATTCATTATACCGATACAAAAATAGTCAATTACATGTTATATAAAGTTGCATCATTTGCGGACTGATTTATCAAAATGACTGAATTCGTTTTGAGAGACTGAATGTCTCAGCAAGTTCGACAACGTAAAAGAAAACAACAATTGCCGCTTAACCTACCTTCATTATACTGATCTCCGGTCTCCACTAGTTTAAAAAAGCGAAGATCGATTTTGAATGTTAGCCTGTAAATGTGTAAAATTTCTTGGTTCAAAAACAACGGTGGTTGCATGTTCAGGTGTCGGACTTAGAATGTGGACACACCAATTTACGATGTTCTGAACATGATCATTTGTTTGACTTTTAAGTGTATTTCTCCCTTACTTAAATAGAGTTTGAAATTTTAAAAGAGCCTTACCTTGACCGCGTTTAAAACTATTGACAAACAGACCACTTGCCAAGCACAGAGTTCCCGAAGTCCTCTTTTTGCAAGCAACGACCACAATATTGTGTTAGTTCATTGTTGTGATATCATTACCCATCCGATTTCTAATTTGCTGTACTGTCAGATACCACAGTATGCTCATCACACAAAACTCCACGGTAACTTGAAGGCATCATGTCAAAAATGTTTGACTTCGATGCTTGTCCCGGATTTATGGGAAGCGTTCGTGTTCGTAGTAGCGAATGACGTCATAGCAAAATCCTCACTACACCAAACTAATAAATCATGCACAAGCATAATTGTGTTCGCTATAATGGGCTTTACATACAACCCAACGCGCGTGGTTCCACACAACAGATAACATGAGACAGTCAGTCCAAGACTGAAATTAACCAGGAACAAACACGAAACCGCATTTATCGTCTTTGTCCAGACCATCGTGGGAACTGTCAACCCTAGTGGTATGGTTGTGGATGATTAGCTGGCTAATGGTTGCCACAGTTGCCTCATGAGCAGCGTGGCGGTGGTTCTAGTCCCGGCAGTGGCGATGATATGCACTACTCACGAGCTCTAATGAGAGCGAAACTCGAGTATAGAGCTTCTTTTCGGAAGAGGCCGACTGGAAAGTCTATGAGAATGCGAAACCTGCGAGCAGTTGTGGATGATGTTCAATCTATATGAAAACCAAAATTTCCTACTACTCATCAGTAAACGAATACATCTCTCGAAAATGGGTAATTTATTTTAAGGTCATGTCTTGGTAGGCAAATCAGGATTTTCATTTTATGTTCTGCAACCGTCATACAAACTGTGTTCGGCATCGCAAAAGATGTAGCTAAGAAGCGGAGTATTCCGATAGAATTATTTCGTGCATACACAAACACGCTTTTTAATCTGAGGAAAGAGGTTGAAAGTTGACCATTTATTCATATATATATATATTTATATATATATATATATATATTAATGGAGGGAATTATCCACCCGTGGATATTCTAAAATCAATCAAGCCCACTATCCAGGATAGAAATTATGTAGATACCAGCAACTATGCCGTCCGAAAGCTTTTATGGATTTGATTACAATTGCATCTATTTGGTTATTGTCACTAAGTCCTTTTCTCGTTACTGTTGTTTCGTTACATCAGTGATTGTGCTCGAGAGATAAATATCTGAGATCCTCAAAGTCAGGATGTTATTACTACTGCATAGCGATCGGTTCTGGAGATGAGCTGAGTCAGTTATTCCATTTTTGTGTCACTGGAATCATTACAGTTGACTCTGCAGACTTCTATATCTGATTACGATAGATTCCTGTCCGCTGGAAATTCTGAATATTCATACTTCATCGGAGGAATTCGAAGACTATTTAAAACGCTGACAAAGGGCGTAATCAGTAAAGATTTACACAGCTTGATAAAAAATTTGTCAATTCCTGATTCATTCATATGTCTTTCCTAGGAATCTTTGAGGAAATTATTGCTCTCACATGATCACCCTGTAAATTTGAAAGCAGCCGAACGAGCCGAATCTCATTCAGTTGTGAAGAAATACAATCAGGATAACGGGCGTTTAGTTCTCGAAATTCGGACTCAAGCAGCTCGGTGTAATTCCGAGGACCAATTGAAATCTCAAATCCGTGACAGACTGATCGATGGGCTGAATATGCGTGATGTGCAACAAAAACCTCTACTACCTCCGAATTCCACATTATGTGAGCAGTATCAGATTGTCAAATATGCTGGGAAACATGAATCGATGATTGTATACAGCAGTAATTTTAAAAGGCCAAAAGGTCAGCAAAAACAGTGGTCTGAAAAGCCAAACATACAAAATACGATTTATAATCATCAACGTGCACCAGATTCAAATACTACCCGACGATGGAACAGCTGTAAGTCATGGGACAGCAAATATTCTCGATTGACTTGCCGATTTCGAAACGCCAAGTGTCACAGGTATAGCAAAATTGGCCACATTCAATCTCATCGTCTCAGTTCTAGGTCTTCTTTTACACAGTCCAATGGTCACGATGGTAAATTGAGTTTCGACGTTCATTCTATTGCTTTGCCGTTAATTCTGTTGAGTTTACCAGTCACATTAAACGAACCTATCTAGTTGATAATTTTGTTGAACATCCATTCATTGTGGACACTGGCAGCGTTCAATCTTCTACCCATCTTGATTTCATAAAGTACCTGAAGATGATAACTATATAACCTTTAAAGCTTCTTTTGGAGATATTACTTGATACTATTGGGCAATTCTTTTTCCTAATCGGTCCACTCCCTGACTGTCAACACAGTGTTAACGATTGACACTTCTCGTTTATTGATCGTGGCTTATCAAATGTCGATTTGCAGTACATGAAACTTTAGAATATTTCTGAGTAATTGTTTTCGGATGCACCTGAGTCAGAATGCGCAATGTTCATAAGATTCTGGCGGTGTGCGTATTGAACCAATTTCGCTTGAACTCAAAGGCTTCCCCATTTTTATGGAGCGACTACTCATTCCTTTCGAGCTACGTAAATCCGTGGATAAATCATTTGATGAACTTATGGGAAAAAAAGATGGAAACGCTTTTACTGTCTTCAACTTGAGCTACACGCGTCGTGACTCTGCCCAAACGTGATGGTGAAACGTCTCGAATTTGCGATGATCATTGACTCACGTTAAACAAAGTACTTTTGCGGAAAGGTTGCGTCACTACCGAACCAGCGGACATTCTGCGTCAATTTCATGGCTCGAAATATTTTCCACTGCTTGAAGGACATTTTTCTACAGGTTCCACTCGATGAGGCATCCAGTGATCTGACAATCATCAATGCTCAGAAGGTACCGTTATGATTTCCTGCCCTTTGGTCTGAATGTATCCTCTGCGATATTCCAAGATGTTATGAACACCATTACCGCCAATCTAGGGGGGGGGTCTTGATTTACCGTGAGTATACTGTTATGCATACGCATTCATAGTGACTGTATGTTCTAAGTGAACGCTTTTGCTCGATAAACGTTGGTATTAATCCTTCCAACTATACAGTTGGTGCGTCTACGTTCTCATGTTTAGGGTTTCTCGTTGATGAAAATGGTTATCGTCCACTAGCCTGCTCGTTTCCACCTTTATCCAAAGCATCCATTCAAAAGACTGAGTTTCGTTCTTTATTGAGTTCTCTTCAGATTTATTCGATTCTTAAATCCGCTGACAAGGTAAAACCTTTAATTGATCTCCTTTCTCAAAAGAATTTCGTCTAAACTGGCTCATAGGAACAAAATGTTTGATTTCTTTTAGATTTTCTGTCTTTTAATGAAGTATTACGTACATTTTCTCCGGAGTTACCGTCAACCCTGATTTCTGATGCGTCCCCAACGGGTATTAGAGCTGTGAAAGTACAAGAGAGTCCTCCTGTTATTTGCATTCCTAGATGCCTGAGTTAAGTAGAGCGTGAATATGTACAAGTACGTAAGGAAGTATTGACGGTTTACTGGGCGATCACCAGACTTTCCGGTGTTCATTTCGCTCTATTCACTGATCATGAAGATTTCAAATTCATTTACGATCCTAACAAATCCCTTGATGAGTCTTCTGCAACAGTGGTTCAGCAATGGACTGTTGCGTTGGCTGCGTATTCATACACTGTGCAGCACTGCAATGTAAAATTCATTCCTTATTCTGACTTTAACTCGGTATACTGACTCCAGAGAGGGTGGTGACTCAAAGTGTTTATTGACTCAGCCACTTTCAGTTTCTCGTTCTGATTAAATTCGCGACATTCGAAAATACTATCTCGCAAGTTTGACTTCATTACGTAATGGTTGAAACTGAGGTGTTCGGCGAGAAATTCTTAAATTCTGCGAATGTCGAGATAAACTTTCTGTCACTGTTGAAGGATTAGTGTGCCTTGGTGATAGAACTGTTGTTCTTCTCACATTATGATGTTTTGTGTTGGATAACTTACACTCCAGTCATTTGGGAATTGAAGAGATGAA
This sequence comes from Paragonimus skrjabini miyazakii, assembly GCA_014338405.1. Taxonomy (NCBI): domain Eukaryota; kingdom Metazoa; phylum Platyhelminthes; class Trematoda; order Plagiorchiida; family Troglotrematidae; genus Paragonimus; species Paragonimus skrjabini miyazakii. The sequence goes on from JTDE01003489.1 coordinate 4,994, forward strand.
ATTACTAGACCGTCTGCTTTGTTTGTGGCCAGGACTGAATGCTGATTTATGTAACACTTGTAAAGGTTGTGTTCAGTGTGTAAACAAGGCGCAATTGCGACCATCAAAATGGACACTTTGGCCAACCACTTGCGGAGCCTGGCAACAAATACCTCTTGACTATCGTGACCCACCCTTGGATAAACGCTGCGCTTTGATTATCTTTTATTCACATTCAAGTTGGCTGGAAGTTTTTTAAGCCGTCAGCAACTGCGGACTTCAGTGTGACTGCATTGCGATAAACGTTCATTCAGGACTAAGTAACATGTGCTTTGGTTACTAACAATGACAATAATTTCACTGCTCAGAAGTTTGAGGACTGGTTGGAAAATGTGGGCTGTCGGCATCTACTCACTGCACCGCGACATACTGAATCGAACGGTACTGTTGAACATACTGTGCTTATTCTGAAGAGTGTGATCAGGCCTATCAAATCATCTCGAGGAATTGTGCTCATTGATTTGGTTACTGAAATGTGCCACATACTTGATTTAGATGGTTGTTCCGTTCACAGCAGACATGTCGATTAACTTTGTTCATTAACCTGCTTCTACATCTGTTGTGCCTCTAATTGACACCGATACTTCTGAGTCTATTCCAAGTTCATGTCCCCTGGTTGGAGATACTAAAGTTAACGAACCAGCACACTTGTGACTGTGTGAACGCCTCAGAAATAAACAGCGCAGAACTTACAACAATTCAGAGTCTCATTTAAGCTGTGGCGGATGTAGTGATTATCACTAAACATTATTTTCCTTACTGTTGTTTTATTACATCACTGATAATAGCATGTACAGCTGCGCCCAAGTGATAACTATCTGAATCGCTCAAGTTCAAGTTATCATTACTACCGTGTCGAAACTAGACCTAGGCTTGAGTTAGGTCAGCTACCCCATTCCCATGTTACTGGAATCATTACGATCCCTCTCTTTTGAATCCCCACGATCAACACAAGTGCATGTCCACATTTTGTGCTCGTAAACGCTCATCACTGAAGCTTAACTTCGCTTGTAGTTCAGACATTTTGCTTAATGTATTCATGAAAATTAAATTGTTCGGTCCTACACATGTGCTCGTGTGTGAGCGATCACTATTTTGGCCTTTGGCATCAATCTGTTTGCCTATTTTGACCGTTTAGTTTGACTCGGAAACAAATAGTGGCTACGTTTACATAACCTTGTGTTTTTCACGCACAAGAACGATTTTGTAGTTTACTCTGAGCTACGCACGCATTATTGGTCCGGATGGTCCGTTAATTAGATTGTGTGCACTTCAAAATGGCTCTCACACTCACTTAACATTCGTGAGTGCATCCGAAGCTTACTTGTTTGTCTGACAGTGATCGATCTCAAAATGGCCTGGTGTAGTACATTTGGCTTCGTCTGTACTTCAGCTCACAAACAGCTTTGGTGTACAAAGCGTGATGTGTTGTAGAGCGCATGTAGATAGACAGCGCTTGGGTTTCAGTTGCCACGGGAACATAGTGCCCATTAAGAAGAAGTACTTTTTGTGGATTCACTTCTTATACCTGCTTCATTCTGGCGGTTCGGGGCATGCTATTCACAGACGTAACACAGTGATACCGAAATCACAAGATAGAGACATAAATGTCAAATTTCACATTCCCAACTAACTATTGCAACCAAGACAGTTTAAGTTTTACTGAGTACATTGTTTGAGAGCAGAGATGTAACCGACAGTCAACAAATAGTCTCGCTACCAAAAACATTGGTAACGGATAGTTTGGGCCATACCTGGTTACAACGAACGAAATATTTTGACTCCAGGCTATACTTACCTTAGATCAAGTGTTTAGTAGCTTAGATGGACGCTGGTGAGAAAACTCACTGATTAAATTACACCACTAGAAAATTGTTTCCGTTTGAAACTGCTAGCTTTACAGGATGTACCATTTTATCTTATCTCATCTAGTGAAAGGCTTCAGTTTCTGCGTAAGCATACACATGCATTAACCGCCTGTTCATTCTATTCCATTTCTTGTGGCCGTTTAAAGCCGAAGCATTTTCACAGTCCCATACAGCTAATTAAAAAAACGTTCAGTTGGAGGTGGTGTCACCTATGTTCACTATTTGCAAGTCGTCTGATAAACATAGCTCAACCACGTTCGGTCATGCTACTCATGCTGCGATCCAACTTATCTTTTCAACAACAAAGTGGTCTATGAATTAACCAACTGAACACCATCACCTCATTTGCTCAACCCTGTCAACATCTGTTATCTACAATGAAAGCAACGAATAATCGTTATGAGCTGCCGGCTGTTTCAGACAACAGTGCGAGTCAGACAGGTAGGTCATGTCAAGACATGTCAGTACTAAGGTGTTTGCATTCCGAATGATGAATTTTCAGCCTTTCACACACACACATACACACACACACACACGCATCGGCAAATTCTGGACAGTCAACTAAGTGTCTGTGAGTATTAAACTAACAATAATGATCTTGAACCTCATAGAAAAAAATAGCGAACGGTCACAGCTGGGGTCGGCTGGGGAAAGCATCTAGTGCTTCATCTTAACGCTTAACTCAAGAATACGTGAAATAAATTCGCAATAAGAGAAGAAGAGTAGATCAGGTGTGCTCAAACGAATGTTTGTACCGAGATTTAGTGAGAGGTGCAGAAATAAACTTAAACAGTTCTGAATAGACAGAATGAGTTAAGTCCGATTAGACTTTTGTTGACAATCTTTCGCGTATTGCAAAATGATAAGTAACTGTAAAATCAACTGTTACAACTACAAGGTGATAAATGTTTTATGGCTCTAACAGAAATGTAATATTCTTGTACAGCAATCCGTTGACAACAAACGTTGAAAAATATGCACAATGAAGAAGCTTGTGGAGAGAATTTCAATGCCGGACATCAAACAACTTTTCGATTTCACTGAAAATACTAACAGCATTAAGTGGTTACGTTGTGTTGTTATTCAAAGTAGTTCCCAGTCATTTACCAAAAGGAAGTCGAGGTGGAAGTTAATTACACGATGGGATTGATACACTGATTCTTTTTTGTAAGCAAAAACAAAATACCATCAAACTTGGTTGTGTTTAGACCTTCCCTCTTGCAGAACGAATTTTGTTAGCCATTAACGCCCTGTTGATTTGATTTTAAGCTTATTATACGTGCTGGAATTATGGGACCATCGGAGCGTATGGTTTTCATACAAACTCATCTGATAGTAAAATAGTATTAGACAAATTACGGATGTTCAGCATACGACGAATGGCACGCGGACAAAATTGGTCTTGTATCAAACCAAACTGACGCCAAAATCTTGGTTCGTAGTCATGTCTATGGGTAATCTCTGTATGGCTTCACATTTTTATGAGAGCTCCTAAGGAAATACAGTGTATAGCTGGACAAAAACTGTTCAAATGGGTAGGGGTTACAATGCTCAGCGGGAAAGGAGAACTTGATAATACAATGCGCACTGCCCTAGATCAAATATGCCCCTCTGGTCGCATGTCAGGGTACTCATACAGAGTGAACAACGAAGTCGGCTGCCGTAGTCTTTAAACAGCTGCTTCGCTCATATGACTTTTGATGAATATCGATCATTTATCGATACACTATTAATTACTCAAACCTTGAACTGACCATTATTGGTTGGTCGGGTTCGAAACAATTACATCAAGTTCAGTTTATAGACAGACAAACAGGGAATCATGTGGTTATCGATTGAATGCGTAACGATTTCATCCGATGAAACTGCACGTAAGCAATTGTAAAGATGAGTGAATTTGTGATACCTTGCGGGTTTCGCCATAACAAGATGAGGGTGATTCAGTCCCTGTACGGCTTGTTAACCGGTTGTCCAGAAACAGTGCTTTCGAATTGCTTAGCCACATCGTCATTTATGGAACCTTTCGGTAATAGCATGTACGAGAGCAAAAGCATTGTGATTTTCTACGGCAAATTCTCATGGACTGCACCGTTATGGATAGTTGTGAACGGTGGTGGTGTTGTTCGTAGCTCGGGTTGATGGTTTTGGTATTGGTATGTTGGCCGAGCTTGGCATTTAGTTTGCAAACGTTTCATCACCAAGCTAGATGACATCATCAATGCGCAATTGTTTTAGCGTACAGTTTTTTGAGTGTGGACATTGGTGAAGTTCGATGGATGCCTGCTCTTATATAGCAGAGTGAGTTGACCTTCTGACCTGAATTCTGGTTGATCGCTCTCTGTCGTTTTTGACCTTTGACCTGATCTACCATTGGCTGATTCATGTTGCATTTGAACTTCGACCTGATGTCTGATTGGCTATTTCCTGCAGTTCTTAAGTCTTTGATCTGCAGTTTGACTGGGTGTTCCTTGTTGCTGTCTAACTCTGACCTCGAATCTGATTGGTTGGTCTCTGTAAATTGATCGAGTGAGTCCTTTCTTCGTTTTGAAGATTCCGTCCCTTTGGTTATTCGTTGTCCCGTTTCGACTTCAGTCTGATCTGTTCAAGTTGCTCCGTTTGGGTTTACCGCCATTTGGACTTGTTGGTGTCTGCATCTCTACAAATCTTTGGCTCGCATTGGCTCATTCACTTTGTCCAGCTAGATTTGTTTGTTTACTGATCCGGCTGATGAATACCAGGCTTCGAGAAATTCTCTTGCATGTCTGGTGTTTGCTTGCATAAGGACTTCTGCGGTATTCAAGTTGAAGGTGTGTCCAGTTTCATCCTCGTGGACGGAGATCAAAGAAAATTTATCGTGCCTCTTGATGGCTAATTCGTGTTTATGTATTCGTGTTGATAACTTCCGTCCGGTTTGGCCGACATAGTGTTGTCCACAGTCATTGCATTGGATTTTGTAAATGACGTTTCTTCTGTCGGCGGGTTTGAGTTAGTTTTGATAGTAATCTTCGTAACGTTGCCGTAGGCTTGTGTACTTGCGTAATACCATGTGGTCTCAGGAGTCTTGCGGTCATTTCTGATACTGTTTTGATGTATGGTAGTACAGTTCGTTTTGTTGGTGGTTCTGTGGAGTTCGAATTTCTTTCTTTCTGCAGTAAACTCCGTCTGATGAAACTTCGTGAGTATCCGTTGCGAAGAAGTACTCGGTACAAGTAGTTTTCTTCTTTTCTTGGAAGCTCTGCAGTGCTGCAGTGTGTTTCAGCTCGTTTGAACAGAGTTCGAATGCAGCTTTTTTTTAATGGTAGACCGAGTGGTTGCTGTGAAACCTAAGGAGCTGGTCCGTGTTTGTTTCTTTCCGGTAAACTGAGGTCTCAAGTGTTCCATCAGGTTTGCGGCTGATTAGGACATCCAGGAACGGTAGTTGGTTGTCGGCTTCAATTTCCATTGTAAATTTGATATCGTTGAAAACGTTGTTGAGCATTCTGTGTGTGTCTTCAATTATTGAGCGTTTGAAGATTACGAATGTATCGTCAACATATCGTATCCAGAGTTTTGGTTTGATCGCTGGTAGCGCGATATTCTCTAACCTCTGCATGACCGCTTCTACGATGAATTCGGATATGGGAGAGCCCATTGGGGTTCCTTCAAGTTGTTCGTAGATTTGACCATTGAATTTGAAGTATGTCGATAGATATAGTTCCATGAGATTACATATGGTTTCCGGTTTCAGTGATTCATTCGGTCGGGGATTTTCTTCCAGTAGCTTTCGTAATATTTCTTTGGCTAGGGTAAGGTCAATGGACGTGAAGAGTGTTGTAACATCAAACGAGATCATTGCTTCGTCTTCTTCCATCTTGATATTTTTCAGTTTGCTCAAGAATTGCAGAGCATTGTTGATGGAATGTTCTGATCCGTCGATGAGATGTCGTAGTCGTTTGAATAGGTCTTTGGCCAAATTGTATGTCGGTGTTCCCGGTAGGGATACAATTGGTCGTAGTGGGATAACAACTTCGTGTATTTTTGGCAGTCCGTAGAATTGAGCCGTGGTCGCATCATTCGGTTGCATTTTCCAGCGCCCCTGTTTGCTTATCTCATGCGCAGCTTCTAGTTTCTTTAGTGCGGTGTTGATTTTGTTGGCCAGTTTTGTGATAGGATAAGCATTGAGTAGGTGGTAGGTGGTTGTGTCGTTGAGCAGCTGTTTCGCTTTCTCCATGCAACCTGCTTTGTCCATGACAACTGTGATCCGTCCCTTGTCAGCTGGCAAGATGATGATGTTGTCATTCTTTTTAAGATTGCTCAATGCTCGTTGTTCGCGTTTGGTGATGTTATTGGACAACCTGCTGTGGGTCATGACTGGGACAATGATTTGTCGGATTTGATGTTGGGCCTCTTCTGGCAAGCCGTTCGATTTCACTGTGTGCTCTAGGTTTACCAAGTATTCTTTGTTTGTTGAGTCTCTCGTGTTAAAGTTGAGTCCTTTGTCAAGGACCTCTTGTTCGTCGTTAGATAGTGGGTGGTTTGATAGGTTTCTGATCTATGTGTAGTTGCTGGTGTTGACTTTCTTCTTCGCCAATTTTGATAGTGATTTTGACAGCGATAGGACAGCGAGTATCAAGGACCAAGAATAAGAAGAGAATGGCCTTCGAAGCAAAGCTATCAAAATTGGCGAAGAAGAATGTTTTGTCGTTATACCCAGAGTGTACACAAAAGTCAAATTTGCAAACAGTTGTTTTCGGTAATTCTCATCAGGCATATACAATTACAAGCGATTAATTGGACTCATGTATAAAACAGGAATATGGTTATACGCAACGTTAATAGAAACTGTGGATGACTGTCTACCAGGGTGGTGGCGGGTTTGTTTGTGTAGGTGTGTGTGTTGTGTTTACATGAATCATGTGACCGGGGTGTGGTAACGTGTTAATCGGGTTACTGGGACATAGTGTTTCAGACGGTTTACACATGGTTGACCCTGGGAGGTGTGGGGCCTGAACGAAGTTCTTTAGGGCGCACAGTTGGGGGTTGTAGAGTTTGATAGCGATTGCCTCTGCCGTAGACAGGAGTCTCGCAATGACAACTCGGGAGTGAACATGGGGCACTCTGTAGATAATTTTGAACGCTTTGTCGGGCGTGATTTGGTAACCTGTGTCGATCAGATGCGACCCGATGGCACTTGAGATTGGTTTCGTTATGTCGTTCCGTAACCATTTGGGAAAGTGCTCACGGATCCTGTCTGGTAGTAGCCGAGTAGTTTTCGCAACGTAACCGGTTTGGCCACAGCAGATGAGAGAGTAAAAACAAAATGACGAAGAAAACTTAGGCAAACTGTCTTTGAGTTGTGACATCCACACCGGTCGGCTCTTGAATGAGATGATCATTCGTGCGGCTTTGTATGTCTTGGCCAGTGCATCTGTCAGCCTGCGACTGATCAGTTCACTAGCTGCATCACCTTTGAATGTCAGACTGACAAAAATAGGCTTTTTCTCTACTGTTTCCATTGCTGGCTGAGTATCTTTGCATTTCATATTCTTTTTTATAAATCTTTCTGGATACCGATTCTGGCTCAATATCTCTCGAATTTGTTGAAATTCGTTGTCTATCGTGTCTGCCGTGCATATCCTTTTTGCTCTACCGGTTAGACAGACAATGAAATTTCGCTTCTGCTTTAGTGGAACAAAGCTTAGAAAGTCGGTATACTGCCCCGTCCACGTCTTCTTCCTATGAACAAATCTCTGAAGGGAACCGTCTGGACTACGTTGCAATAACGCATCAAGGAAAGACAAACTAGCATCTTTCTCTTCCTCCAGAGTGAATTGTTTATTCGGGTGTGCAAGATTAAATGCCAGCAGAATGCCTTGTGCTTCAGTGGAGTCTTTGATCACACCGAATATGTCATCAACATAGCGTCTATAGAACAGAAATTCGGAAATTGTGGGTCCTAACTGATTCAGCTCCATAAATATGTCTGCGAGCGACGGGCCTAGTGGGGACCCCATAGCTACCCTATCTTTCTGTCTGTAGATCTCACCATTGAACTGAAATTGGACGTTGGATGTGTAAATTCAGCCAAGTTGACAAGTTCACTAGAGTTTCCACCATAGGCAAATTACTCCGGGGTCGTTGTTCAAATTAGGTATGGAGACATCCTGTGGATTGATGGACCAACAAAAATGGAATCTTGAGTCGGTCTTACATGTTATCCGGATTCAACTGAGAACCAAGTGTACTCATCCGTTTTGTTACCCATCTCCCTCTCCAGCAGACCATCTCAATAAGACGTGCATCGCCTATTGGATGCCGGTGTCAAGCTCGAGTGTTTAATTCAGCTTGTATGGGCGTCAGTAATTTAAACATAATGGAATCAATATGCAGACGAAACTTTCTGAATATGCAGCCCGATGACAGAGTTCGTAGGTGTGACCAGGGAATCTATTTTTGTGATAAAACTGAGATACTTTGAAACCGTTCTATCTAGTAGTGTTCATCTCCGGTATGGGTGAGTGTCGAGGTCTCATTGGCTTTCATGCCGATTGATTAAGCCAGGATCCACTCCGAGTGGACCACCAATGCTAACATCAAAGTACCACAGCATTTTAGTTAGTCCACGATGAGACCGAACAAGTTTTGTTCACGTACATGGGGCAGAATATGTAATCACAAGTTATAAGTGCGTTGTAAGAACAACTTGGTATAATCACGCGTTTAATTATGCATTGCTTACTAATCAGGTGAGTGATGGAAGATGGATGGAAGCAACTGAACCTGGTTTCCTTGGAAAATGTGGTAGTGCTTAGATAAAATAGCAGATTGAAAAACGATTATATGTTTCAGTCACCTTATCTTCACTAATGTCCATCAATTGCAAGTAATCTTAATTTCAGTCACAACAGAAAGGCCAACTAACCTGAGATTACAGTATCCTTACGAAAACTCACTAGGAACAGTGTGACCGAAGAAAGAGTTCATGTAAATGTTATTTCTAAAACATTGTGGGCGATAAAACAATTGGGTGCAATCGATATCGCTGAGTGACGTGTAGACAAATCGGATCCCAAGAGTGAAAATAAGTTAGATCGGTTACCACGATACTATTATCAATGTAGTAAATGAAATGAGCGTTACAACAAACCCCAATTATTCACGTTCACATGACATATAATAACAAGTGGGATCCGCACGTCCAAGTAAATACAGAAAGAAACGTTCGGTGGAGGCTGCCAATCAAATGTGAAGCTGGCACACCAGTTTTAAGACAGTGCATGTATGCGGATTAACTACTTATGAATGGGAAATTAAAGATGTTTTGGCGAACAATCTGTTTTCGGTTTTTCATTATCGCGCCAATTCAATAACTTATTATGTGATAATGGTTGCCAAGTGAGCAAAATCTAGGGCAATTAGTCACGTAATTAAGTCGAACGGCTGTGAAGCGGATGACAATTAGATGTTCACAAGTTTACTATGATGCACCAATCGAAATCGTTGCTAGAAATTTTAACACTCTTTCCTACGTTTTGCTGTCTAAGAAATAAGATGAACCAGCCTGATTTAGAGGTCCAGCTTGAGAATTTATACAATCAGGTCGAATCTCTGGTTCCATCAGCAGGACTCGATGCAGTCCTATCAGTATCTCATCGCCAGACTGCATTTAAACAATATTCTGGCGAAATAGCATATCCACGAACTGAAGGATTTGAAAACAGCTGATAATATACTGTTACTAAAACCTGAAATTAGTGCAAGAAATGTTTTGCCGAACAAATCGATTTACATGCAGAAGATGACTGACATCTTTAGGGATTCGTCTACATTCAGTAACATGGTAAAGGTGAAAGATAGAACCCATGCGATTAAGAAAAGCATTTCTAAAACTTAAAAAATTCTGAATCAGCAAGGTTTAATAAACTCTGTGACATTTGAACGAATGTGACCAACTGGAAGCATAATATCCAAACTACTTGGTTTACCGAAGGTTCAAAAGGATGGATGGTCATTACACCCGATCTCTAATATGTGCAATTCTCATCCGATGGCAAAATGTCTAACAGAGTTACTAGAACCCGTGCAGATGGATATTGCAACGTACTCGCTAAAGGATACGTTTGAGTTCATCAATTCCTTCCGGTCGTTGAATGTGGAAAACAAGGTATTTTCTGTCGAGGTATGTCCTGTGTTCACGAGAAACCGTTGATTACTTCTTTTGGATATATTCGTTTGGAAGGTTTAATTGTGGGCCTACTCGAAGACACACTCAAGCGGCTGAATATGCGGTTTCAGATGGACGGGGAAATATACCATCGGAAGGGCGGTGTTGTGATGGGATCACCTCTAGATCCACTACTGACAGATATATCCATGGCAATGTTAGAAAGAACTTGGATTTGCGGGATTGCTAAGCATATCACTTTCTCCAAGAGGTACATGGACAATATCATCCGTGCAGTCGGGGAGACTGTGGATCTGGATAACATACTTGCTGAGTCGAACACAGCCCACCCTAACCTCTACTTTACTTTTGAGGCCGAGAAAGGTGGCCGAATATCCTTCCTGGATGTGACATTGAATCGTCGTATATACGGTTCACTTCAAAGGAAGGGTACTTGGAACGGCCAGTATATCCACTTCTTTCGTTACGTGCCACTCAGGCAGGAAAGTAGTCTCGTTCGTAGTCTGACAGACGGAGCTATAGAAATATAAACTGATGACACGATTGAAGTAGAAATGTTTTTGCGGCGGATATTCTAAGAGAAAACGCAAATTTCGCTGATAGACAAATAGAATTGACAGAACCGAAAGTTAAGCTCCCATCTAGGGAAAAGAAGTTGGTTTACATGACGCTAGATTACAAAGGCGAGGTGTTGGCTAAACTGGTGGCTAGCAGAATAAGTAACGCAATTGAAAAAAACATTGCGGCACAACTGCAAATCCAGTTCAGATCCAACGACTCAAAGATACGTTGCCTAGATGTGTGACCTCATCACGTGTTTACTCCTCTGCACACTCCTATGGATCAGGTTACATCGATCGCACAACCAGGCGCTTTTTCAGAGTATAGGTGAGCATCATCAAATATGATTGAATAAGAGCGAGGTGAAGTCCACTATGAGTGCAATTTTTTCGCATCTCGTTGACTTAGGGCACTAAGTCTCACCGGGAGTGACTTTTCAGCCTAGTTACCGCTTGTCTAGTCGTCAATCCAGTGGAGTTAAATTTCATATTCTGGTCACCACGGAAGTGATCGGAATTCGGTTGCGTAATTCACAGGTGTGTGTTCAGGAGAAATTTGTCCAGGCCCTATGATTACATTGGCCTTCCGTTACCCAACTGACTCTTCCGGAGGTCAATTTGATTACCTAATTATCTTCTAATTCACAACCGTTTCATTCAATTATGTGACTAATTGCTCTTGACTTTGCTCACTTAACAACCATGATTATATATAATGTTTAGTAATTGGCCCGATGATGACTAACCGGAAACCGAATGTTCACCAAAACCCTTTCTAATGAAATCGTGAGGACTACTCGAAACATATGAACCAGCCAACAGAACATAACACAGAGAAGGAGGATGGGTGAGAAAAAGTCGGCAGGCTTCAGCGTGGTGAGGCCTTGGGCCATCAGGTCGGCGTGCAAACAAAGTACACATATGTTGAGTAGTAGGGAATTTCTAAAATATAAATTGAAAGGGATCTGGCTGGAAGGTCTATGAGAATGCGATAACTGCGATCAGTTGTGGGTGAGGTTCAGTTTATGTGAAATTACACATCATCCGGAGTGGAAAATTTACCAGGGCATGCATAATAAACAATACTTAACTGTGAAAGATCACCGTGGGAATTGTGGAGGGAATAACTTAGCCAGGATAAATTGCACACAGATTGAAAAACTCAGGTAATTTTCCAACCGCTTACGGGAATCCGTAACACGTCATTCCCATCATACAAGATGAGAGTTTGCTTCAGCTGCATCCTTAGGTCTGGTAAACAAGAAAGAATGAGATCATCTCCTCAACTGTTCTGTCAGAACCACTTGTTTCAAAAATATTCGTTCCTAAAGCAGAACTGTTCACGTTTTCAAACTGTGGTAAAAATGAAAACAAAATTAAGGGATTATTGAAGAATGGTTGTCGAACAAATTGCCGATATTCAACAGATCAATTGGGCGCTGTTTGTCGAGAAGTACGTGAAGGATGCGAAATTATTTCTTCTTTACTCTTTCCAAGTTCTCTCTCACCGAGTGTATTACTTATAAGTAATGTAGCATATCTGGTAACTTAGAAAAACATGTGGGCTTCGGTGGATTCGAACCAGCAACGGACAATGTACACTTAAACGTGGCAAGTGCTCTACTAACTGAACTACGAAGCCACGCCAAGAGCTCAAAAATTTTACACTTTGATCCAGGTACCCAGTCGTTTTGTAGCCCATCTGGTAGGGCGCTTTCCGCGTTTGGGAATGCCATTTCTGTCACTGGTTCGATTCCAGGCGAAGCCCATTTTAAATCGGCAAGTGTAACTTGTAAACAAGAAGCAAGTCTGTGCAGATCGAAAGCAACTTTCACGTACTGGATCATTTGCAGTCAGATCGTACAGAGTAACTGGGAGACACTTCCACTGAACAAACATGAAATGTCTTGTGTCGTCTCAGTAACCGACTGGGAAGCATCCACAGAATCAGACTGATCTTCTTTTTTACAAGGCTTAAACAGAGTTGTAGTAAAAGTAATGTAGTTCAGCGCGTAATCTGGCGGACAATAAGTGCTTCACAAACGTCACATGTTTATCTAGATTCCCGTTAGACTTCTGTATTGTGCACACACCTGATAGGCTATAAACCCTAATGTCCTGGTGTGGAATGCGCTATTTGGTGTTAAAAACAACTTTGAATACTGACTGATAGATCGTCTACTACCATAGATTGGTCGCTGCTTGGAAACATAACTAATGTATTGAATTACTGAGCTCAAGTGTCTCAGTTGTAATGGTTGAACGTTAGAGTACAAGCACCAGACTGACGCACTAAAAGATATATTTCACTTGGGAAATATGAGTATTTCTAATTAACGGCGATACACTGAAAAACTGTTTATCCTCAAAACCACCAAGGAATTCACTGAACGACGTCCACTTTCACGGTTAGGTGGCCATAAATGTGTGAATCTAAAATTATCGTGGCTTAGTTTGAAGCCGCAGGGGAGTACGGAAAATTTCTACGGTTGGACTACTGTAAAACTGTAACCCAATGCATCTTCGCTACCAGCCCCATTGAGAAGACCACGTTGGATGCAGCTATGGGTGCAAACTCCGAACTCGGTTCTTTACTAATATGTCCAAGATTTTCCGCGCTGATGATGATCCCATCAAGTTCAAGTACCTGACGCCCATACAAGTTGAGTTGAACACGTGAGGTTGTCACCGGTATCCAATAAACAATACACGTCTTACGGAGACGGTCCGCTGTGGAGGGAGGGGCAACAAAACGGCTGAGTACTCCTGGTTCTCAGTCGAACCCAGATAAGATGTAAGGCCAATTCACGTTTCCATGTGTGTTTGTCCATCAGTACACCTCATCAATCCACAGAATGTCTCCATACCTAATTTGAATAATGACCCAGGAGTAGTTCGCCGACGGTGGAAATTCTAATGAACTGGTGGACTTGAACGCTCCATTCTTTCGACGGCCGATTATCAGGTCTGAAATACTGTACATAAGTCTGTAATAACGCATTTGTCAGCTGACGCGGTGAAGCGTAGACTTGGTGCGCACATGCAAAACACCAAGCCAACAATTCAGGTAGATTAATCAGCGAGCACCTTCCTATGGGTTGATGCTACTTAGTTTCTCCACCATTTACGCTAGTTGGTTATATACGAGGGGGAGTCAAAAAGTAATGCCAATGTTTTTAATTCTGGTGAAGTTTTTCATAAAATTACCTGAATTTTTTCCCCACTTATAAATGATTATATCATTTACGTTGTGTAATAGTTTGTTTCTTACTTTTCATGTTTTTAGACTCAAGGAAAATTCAAAATGGCTGCCCCCGTAGAGTTGCGTCAAAAACAAAGAGCAGTGATTGAATTCCTTGTTGCTGAGGAGGAAACCCCCATGAACATTCACAGACGATTAACAAATGTGTTTGAGGACAATACTGTAGATTATAGCAATGTATGCAGGTGGATTCGTCGTTTGAAGGATGAAAAGGTGGGAACTATTAGCGTAGCCGATAAACCCCGTTCTGGCCGTCCATCCGCGTCTGTCAATCCTGCCACTAAAGCAAAAGCAGATGCTCTGATCAGAGAAGACAGGTATATAACTCTTGATGATTTGGCAGAAAACCTTGGAGTGAGCCATGGAAGTACTTACAACATAGTCCAGTCACTTGGTTTTTTAAAAGTGTGTGCCCGCTGGGTATCGAGAGAGCTGACTACCGAACGCAACACTGACAGAGTCACTGCCTGCACTGAACTTCTTGAACAAAGTCAAAGAGACAACACCTTCTTTCAAAGGCTCGTAACAGGTGATGAAACATGAGTTCATCATTACGAACCGGAATCAAAGAGGCATTCAATGGAATGGCGCCACTTATCGCCGCAACCAAAAAGTTCAAGACGCAAAAATCAGCTGGAAAAATCATGGCGACTGTCTTTTGGGATGCTCAAGGTGTCATTCTGCTTGATTTCTTGCCTAGAGGAGAAACAATAAACTCTGACGCCTACATCGAGACCCTGACGAGGCTCAGAGCAAGAATGCAACGAGTGAGACCCGATTTGCCAATCCGCAAAGTCCTCCTTCTGCAAGACAATGCTCGACCACACACAAGCATCAAGACAAGGGAGACAATCGCCTCATTCGGGTGGACAACTTTACGACATCCTCCATACTCACCAGATTTAGCGCCTTCAGATTATCACCTCTTCGGCCCCATGAAAGAGGGTTTGAGAGGCCAACATAATTCCAGTGACGAGGAAGTGAAAACCACAATGAAGAAGTGGCTCAAAGAACAGACAACAAAGTTTTACGAGGTAGGGATACATGCGCTCATTCAAAGATGGAACGTTGCTATTGAGCGTAACAGTGACTATGTTGAGAAGTAGGGATGTGATCCACAGAGGACCAGCTTTATTTTGATGTATAATACATGTTCCTGTGTTGGTAATTATACCTGTCTGAAATAAAATGCATTACTTTTTGACTCCTCCTGGTATGTTCCTTAGACCCAGTTGTGCTTGTACCAAGCATTTCGCCATGCCGTTAAATTTCCATGGTCATTTCTAATAACTGGTTTGATAACTTACGTCAGACGCTCTCTACGATAACATTGTTTTTTTGTTATCTTTCTTCTTAACATAGACTCAGGTTTATAATAACCTTTTGTTTCTTCTAACCAGCAAAGTTCCACCCAATACAACATTAACTCTCATTATTTTGCAAAAACTCTGTGAAAGACGGATTACTTCACTCCCTTGGTGCCGGTCTGAAAATCAGTCAAATGAATCCACAAGACGGCCTTGTTCGAGGTTGAAACTAAAAGTGCTCAAAGCTTCGCACAGAGCAGAACCCGATCCGACGTCCTTCAGGCTGAACAAGGAGGATTCGCTACAGCGAATCACAAGCGAAAGTAGGTGAGCGTCCAGATATAATTCGTTCGTGCCTAATGTGAGGTCAACGATGCAGTAGTCAACACGGTTGCCTCATGAAAACTTGGCCAGAGTTTTAATCCCAGTCGTGGCAAGGATATGCACTGCTGACAAACTCAAATGAGAGCGAAACTCGAGTCTAGAGCTTTTAGAGTTCGGAAGTGGCCGACTGGGAAGTCCATGGGAATGCGAAAGCTGCGATCGGTTGTGAGTGGTGTCCAATTCATATGAACACCAAATTCCCCTACTTCTCATCAGTAAATATTCGTTTCGTTCATAGTTAAAAACGAAAAGCCAATTTCAAGACAGAAAGTGACTGTGATATTTTTGTCACCGTGCAAATGTGGACACGTAATCATTCAGTGCACCCGCATTGCTAGAAATCTGCTGTTCATACAGAGTGCATTCCGAAGTGACGAAGTAATCGACTTAGTCGATCGCTGCTCTTTGTGACTCCGTTGGATGAACCTTACCAGTCGCTACTTTACGTGGATCGTTCACTACCATAATCTTAGAACCTGTACCTGAATGACAGTACTTTCAGATTCATTCTGCGGGTGTTGTTTGGGTTTGAGTCGTCTGAATCGATCAAAGTACATTTGCAACAATCGTATCATCATTGTGATAAAAATGTTTACAGTGAACTTCAGTCAACAAATTGGTGTGTCGCTACTTTTTATATACTTTCAACTCACCCAATTGCGAATAAACGAGACCCAGAACAAAGTGCACTTCTAGTTTGTTACATAGTCACTTACGATTTTGCTAAACGGATTTTGCACAAACGATACAACCGTCATGATGGCATACATATTTACCAAAATACTTTAACAGACAAAACCCGTACATCTGGTTTCGATTACCCATTACACTCGTAAACCAAACTTGTACAACGTGCAGATACCGGAAGACAGCGTTATTCCGAACTAAGGGTTTAAACGATAGTCCTGTGTAAGGAGACAAGACAGCAGCAGGCTGCGTTACGATATGAAACCTCATAAAGTGCGCCATTTAAATAAAACGATGCAGCAACTGATTCACAGAGAAACTTCTCATCACAATATTTACGTTTTTGGGAAAACTGCCCCCCCCCTCGACAATGTCGACGACTTGAACAAAACTTTATAAAAACTACTTCATAGCGGAACCTCAGAAAATAATGGATTACCAGTTCATGTTTGTCGTAATTAAGTTATTACTGTTATCCTGTATTGTTACACCTTTTTTAATTCCATAATGATCATAATTAGATATTTAAACAAAATGGTCATTCAGCATATCATTATCCAATGGACGTGCGACGGCTTTTTGACAATTTCTTTGTGAACTATTGGATCAGTGGAGTTGGATCACTTTTCACGTCACTGGTATACCTGGCGCAAATTCAGCTGACTACTCTTCATGACTGTCTTAGTTGTATACTCAACAAAACCATACACGCATTCATAAAATGCAGTCGGCCTGATTAGATGATATTGTAGATAGCACTACTGTTTCATACAACAGTGGCAGTTGGTATTTCAGAAGAAAGATTTTACCGAAAGAAGGTTAGCGCAAAAATAGATTTAGTAAAACTGACTGGGAGACAAGTGTTCACACGAATGTAAACACCGGATTTATTGCAGTCTGTTTACCCAACTAGCTAACGTCTTTGGCGAAAAGCGAAGTTCCTAACCAAACGAGTTTTCTCGGCAAACAGTTCGACTAACCGTAATTCGGTACCACTCTGTAGGCTGACGATTAAGTAGATGTAACCAACTGTTGACGTGATCTGCTATTATTTGGTATAACATACTCAGTTGATGTACTTCGTATACCACCGCCCCAACGTGGAGCGCGCAGTTTCCTATAGTTATCCTTAGGTTCTAAGTAAAATTGTTAATCCCACTGAAGATTTCCTATTCTCCAGACCAAATCTATGCATTGTGGAGGATGCAATACGTCTGTTAGCAGCATCTATACCGTACCGCTGACAGATCGAACTCTTTTGTATGCATAAGGGTTGAGGTTGGTCGAACTGTTATATGTACCATCAAAATAACAGTACACTGCCAAAGCATTGCGGTGAGTGATGCAACAGTACTGAGTAGCTTTAGGTTCCCTACGAAGACCATGTGAGTTTCAAGACGAACCAACGTCAAGTTCAGTGCAAGACGTTAATCTGGTTTAATGCACTCCTCAAGATTGTACTAAGTAGGAAAGGCATGCCCCAGCTCGATTAGATGTAATTGTACTCACCACCACCCACAATAAAGAACACGTAATCGCTATGAACTTTTATGTCTTGTAACTTTCATGACCTAAATTGTAACGCGGTGGGGATATTGTGGTCCTCTGCAGAATAGTATTTTCTGTCTAAAAGGTAGCTGACGCATTTGAACGATCAACATCTAGGAAAACCTTGGGTCTATGCGCAAACAGACGTCTGATTGCTCTGGAAGAGTTTTACTTGTGTAGTTTGCTTTTTATGCCCTCACAGTTTTCGTGAGTTTTGTTGGTATGTTTGAGGAACACATGATACGTGCGTGAATTCTTAGAGTATTGTTCACACGGGTGACTACAACCCTTGTCAAACAATCTCATGGAACTGACACGGTTACATACATTACCATAGTCAGGAGGAAAGTGTAAAATGTTGAATAGCAAAAACGTGGTGTGTCCTTTTTCCCTTATCCCGAAATTCATGGTACCAGTATGCAGAGACAATTAATGGTCATTGTTGGCATAATCTACTTCAGTAAAACTTTAGTGATCACAAACATGCTTCTCCGGTCAAGAAGCTATCGTTTCACACACTGTCTCCATAAGGATCTTTGTGGTGACCTACGTGAAATGTTTGTGTAAACGTTTTCCGACCATGATTGTCAACCAATGGACGACGACGGTCATCATACAATTAATATTGAGCTGTTGATGTGTGGTCTATCAAGAATAGCAGAACGATTGTGTGTTTTGTGACATATTGATTGTATTTGAAGTTTCTAGCAGGGAAGTAGTGCAAAGTTAAATGATGTAGTTGGTTGGACGTCGTAATGTGTGCATGGCGCTTTAATTTTTGAGAGCTTTCGTGCCAACACTATACAGCATCAATGTCGATATACTGGAACAGGTGTGAATGAGCAAACTGAGGTGTTTTCATTGTCCAAGCAGATTTCACATGAAGTCCTAATGGACAGTCTGTTATCGATTGTACAGAATGATTTCATGCCTCACAGATTACTGTCTGTGGGACAGGCTTCAAGGAGGAATTCAAGCTTGTACACTACCTAGTGTTAAGTGGAAGAGGATAATGCACATATTATCCAAGTTCACCGGATTCAGTATCAGGAATGAGAAGTCTGGTATCAGATAAACTGTGTAAATTTCATCACCCGAACGGGAGGTTACATACTTTAATTGCCAAACATTGAAATAACAATGCTGAAAGTAGGCTATCTTTCAAAAGAGTTATGCATTTGTCCTGTTCAACGCCCTTTCTCTCAGTTAAATGAGAACAACAGAACGACCCCCACAAAGGCCTATAATGCAAGAGTCCATAAGTTTGCAGTTTTCTAACTTCGCTGCTGCTGTACGTAGTTACACAAAGACGTTGAGCAACGTGTAGCAGTTAATCAACCATCTCAGTTAATCAAAACAAGATTGGATCACAGTGCCACGGTACTATTGAACAGATTATCAAAGTGAATAACTAGATAACCTCAATAGTTTTGCTCGACAGATTTTTTCTGGGAAATGAACTGTAATTTGGTGCCGAACAGGCTAAAGACGAACTATAATCAGAGATTACACTCAGAGTTCTTTCGAGTACTTTCGAGCAGTCAGTAGGTTCAAGATCAACGGAAACGAGCCAAACTACGAAAAGGTGATGCTCGCACCACTCAAACAAAGTATAGTAACCGGCAAATGGCAACTCGCACAACTGTCAGATTAACGGGATAAAATAGAAACATCTTCGTAGATGTGCAATTAGCGGTCAGAAACAGGAGAGGAAGAGTATATAGGGGTGAATACTTGAGAGGGATAGGACTGAGTCGAATTTTTACACGACTTAACTTGAAACGTTGGTACACTTACTGCTTACAGTAACGGGGACTAGTGGGAACGTCATTTCGCAAAGCCAGAATGACATGCACGTCAGATCGACTGAGGGAAGAAGACGGGAGTATTCAGTGAGTGCTTGTGAATAGAGGTTATATAGAAAAATCCATGATTTTTCTCAATGAGAAGAAAGAACCAAAAATGGTAATCCGCAATGCGGAGAAAAAAATACATTTTTGCAGATTGAATTCAAGGGTGACCACTTGACCAACAACATGAGTCACAAACTGACGTCGACGTTTCAACGTACCTAACCGACTGCCCAACTGCGTGTTCTGCTAAGCATTACGGATCTGGCTTTCCACAGCGGTGATACACATGTAACAGCTCAGTCTGGCTCTCACGTATTATGCCAGTTTAAGTGCAGTTGCACCGATGTCTACATAGGCAGACCAGATGGGTGCTTGCAACAACGTATGATGGAGCAAATTTATTAGTGGTTATCATTTGCAATGTTTACAAAATAGCCTGTTGATTCTAACATTCTAGACGAACTAGGCTTTATGCATCGCCCAACCGTTGCTGGCATCCAGTAATTTGGATGACCTTGTCAAATTGTTCAAGATATTGTTACGTAATCGTAATCTGAAACTGCTAACGATAAATGAAGTAATGCTATTCAGACAAAATTGGCTAGTTTTGTATACACAAAATAAGCAGAGCCAATCAATCTTCCTGTTACGGAAGTGATTGCATTATCAACGCGCGGAAGGTTGAACATTTGCTTGTTTGGTTCATTTGTCGTTGCTGTGTCCAGTTTGCATAAAACTTACTAGTTTTACGTCGACGGCTGGTGACAGCAAATCAAAATGTTAACATCTCCTGGCACACATCTTCTCTCTGTTCCAACTAAAATCATCTAACCACAATAGAATGTATTGAAAATGTATTCAGGGACAAATTGACCAACTGTTGAAGTTTTATCTCGTCAAAATGGAGATAGAATTTAACTTGTTGTGTATTGGATAGCGATATGTATGTCCCGCATGAATGATGTAAACGTTTTATTGTATTATGCACAGAAAACATTAAAGTAACCTAGGAATATTTTGTGGACAGGTTTCTGTGAACAATACGTTGGAACCAAACATAGCTGACACCTATGGTATAACTGAAAGGAAGTACCAGTACTGAATCCTCATCGTACATATGATACGTTGTTAATCTGAAAATTTCTAACAACTTTTATCACTGGTGTTTTATTCTCAACCATCTTAGCGTGATTTGCCCCAACCAACCTTTATCTCATAAAGTTGAATAATGCAAACAATCTGGTCTTGCTGAATACACCGACGGCTGGCATTTAGACGATATGTTTACCGTTCAGTCTAACATAACTCAACACAGTACGGTCAGTAGCTTCAGATTCTCAGTTTTGTTCCGAATTTATTTGAACGTGTTTCCCTCAAAGCCCTGCTTCAGTAAGCTGAACGAACTTAAATTTCTGATAAGCTGCATATGGGATGATTGGTACTGAAGAAAAATTTGATAGCAAACTACTGCTCAGAAGAAGCCAATGAACTTCATAACAACAGAAGTCGGAATAATGAATCAGTTCAAACAGCACATCAGAGGATATAGTTCTCTTGTATGCACTTCAGTGAGTACCCTCTTGTGAATGTGCTTGTACACGGAGATTTAAGCCCACTCTATCTCGTAAGTATGTACGGCCGCACAGTTGTACTTAGTTCAAACCAATTCTCCACAATGACCATCGCAATTTGTCCAAATATCCTATTCCTCGTGTTGCCTGTCAATTCACTTGCAGTTGCAGCGACGACTAAACAGAACAGAACATGAAAAATGTTCAGAAATTGGTGATGCGTTATTCTCAAACTGCTGAACTAGCTACGCAAACGCCACTGTATCCGTTGTTAACACCTCATGCAAAAGGGTCATCAAAGTGGCCCATTCAATTCATTCAGAATATTGTTACGCAACTGAACCCCAAAGTTACTACTGGATCGATCCGAACTCAGCAACTGGCATTGTGTGCATAAAAGTGTCTGAATTAGCCTACTGGACTGCCATGATCTTAATTATGTGACACTTCGTGTGATTCTATACGTGTTCACTCACTACCTATCCCCATTTTTCAAGTTTGTATAATCTGTATGTTTACTTTTGTAATCGATGTAGCTGAACAAACTGTTGACATATCGGCATCTTTCTGTCATGATGAAGTGGCTAAAGTGAACTAAGAACTCACTCGTCCAAAAACTATATTGCACTCAAGAAATCACATGGCATAATGTGAATTTGGTGAACGTAATTGCTGACAACAAACAAGAACTCTTTTTGAAACCAGCAGGTTTTCTAGAAATTTACATGAAAAATGGAGAACCCAACAGTTATCTAGTAATACGATCATCCCTTGTTGTTGCTTTGGCACCATCAAGCTGAAACGATCGACCAACATGTGCCGCCGTGTTTTGTTTCTATAGGTCAGGCGTGCTTTGCACTTACTGAGAACAAGTTGTTATCTAGGTGGAATCATTGCTTCACGCTCCCCCCGATGGAGTAACTTTTGACATAACCACGATAGAATTCCTGCAATACTTGCAATTAACAGGACAGTTACTGTATTTTTGCTTGAGGCCATCGAGCAGTCGAAGAATTACACGCAAGCAACTTTGGCTTGGCGTTTGCAGACGATAATTCAGTCGTGATTGATGTGAGGTCAGTGGAACAGTGATCAACACGACCGCCTTAGAAAAGCGTGACCGAGGTTCTAAGCACGGCCATGTTACCGACGTGTCTAAATGACGAGTTTTGACAAGAAAGAAACTAGTATCAATTGCTACTTCTCGAGTGAGTCTGACTGGAAAGACTACGGAGATGCGACAGCCACGATAAGTTGTGTATTGTGTTCAGTTAGTATAATTGCAAGGTCACAATGCATAAACAAACATAATGTTGTTTAGCTGAATGTTCACTAGAATCAACATAGGTTCAATTTCATAATACACAGATATTTAGATGTCGGTTAAACGCTCGTTGTGCCACTCAAAATATATGTAATCGCTAACGTCTGCAGTACATGATTACAGTGACTGATGATTCTGACTGTACACGGCGAGTACTTTCAATAGATAACCTAATACATTTTAAAGGATAATGTAGTTAGGCAACACGAGTTGCAACGGGTACTCACTCTAAACTCTTGCCCGTAGCAAACATGTGTTTGGCAAGAACTTATAAACAGCATTTTGCAGTGAACTAGTAGAGTGATATCTCGATCCGAGTCACGAGTGATACTGGAATCAAAGCTGTCAACAAATAAACTATTGAGGCTTTTGAGAACATTTTGAGAATGGATTATTTTAGAATGTTCAAAAAGGCTCTACAATTACAAATTACTCATCCGCAATCTAAAATATCGCCTATCAGGTTCAATGGGATCGGGGATTTTGATATGTCTAAGAAATCCTAATCGCAAACTTATCGATTAGAGATAACAGAACAGTTACTGGAGACGATCGAGCAACCCGATCATTGCGAAATTGGATGGGCGTTCACATGTGTTAATTCGATTTTGCCTAATGTGAGGTCAATGGCACAGTGGTCAACACGGTTGCCTCATGAAAGCGTGGCCGGAGTTGTAACCCCGGCCTTGACAAGGACATATACTACTGACGAGCTCTAATGAGGGCGAAACTCGAGTTTAGTGCCTCTTTCCGAAGGAGACTGACCGGAAAATCTATCCGAACGCGAAGGCTTCCATCGAACGGGAATGGTGTTCAACTTGAAATTAACCAAATCCCCCACTACAAATACAAATTTATACTTTGTAAACATCTATTAAGATGGCGAACGGCGCTGTGATGCTAACTTTATGGTTTATAGCCGGCGGATTTCTTGTACCGTAGGGCGTGTTTTTCCGCACTCACTGAGTGTCACCTACCTGATGTTGCCCTAATGCGTCTCTTTAAACCGCGTTACCGTATACTACTTGATGTGGGCTTCAACGATTAGTTGCATATTACCGATTGTGGATGAAAAGAAAATTGACAGATACAATAACTAACGAAATTTGGAGCGAGATTAGTTTTTTGCATTGAACAATCACATTGTCTTAATTCCATGATCGCCATTGAATGACAGTTTGATACAGGCTGTTCCCTTAAGTTTCTGTGTAAATGTTATTTTTGCTGTAACCAATTTACTACATTTTTCGAATTAAGAATCTCGCAAAATTGTTGACATGAAGACCTTAGCTATCAGTGATCCGAATTTCTGTTAGTTATAAGAGCATTAATCATAACGTTAACATATTGTCTTGTGCACGTCTACTTGCATTACACCGACCGTAAAATTAATTCATTTGAGTCGTGCATAATCGAGATGCCTGAAAATGGCAGTGTCCTCGTGATCCTAATCGAAGGTCATTGATATAGATGGGCAAGTCAATGTGAACACTTGAATCACGTATTTATTTTGTTTTGTTTGATGTAAAATCAGTAAAATATAAGCAAATTCAGATCACGCAAGACAGAAAGATCAGTCTGCTCAATTTTGGATATAAGTGTATGGAATAAAACAGAACTCTGAGGATCTCGCTGTATAGGCTGACTGTTTATTGATAACTTTTAGACATAAAGTAAAACCTTCTTATCTCTGTGTGGAGTAAGAACACTTCAGAGAAACTGAACTCATTCCGTAATTTGTCGCCTGACTGCCGATTTAGATGCCAATACACGGTGACATTTTATCTTGAGGCTGAGTCTGGCCTCCATTGTTGGCACCACTAATTGCTTCACCCCCCAGGCATATTAAGTGGTCAGACATCCTCCCACACTATTGAACACCCGATGGTTTCTCATGAAGACTGAATCGTTCTTCAGGCCACTGATATCGCCCCATTCAGATGCATTGCAAGAGAACCACGGATTACGCTGAGTACCTGCACAATGCGTTCATAGTGAACAGTGTTTTCCAGTTTAGGAGAACGACTTACCTTCATCATGAGTATCACACCCGAAACATTCATCCTTTTCTAAAGGTATCACTTCAGTCTGCAGGCTGGTAACTTCCCTCGACCAGAATTCTGTCTTCTTGAAGCTGCTATTTCAATCGGGTCACTTTCATCCAATCCTGCATGTATACTCTGTTTAGTTCGTGGGCCTTTCATTACTTGAGTAGTCCAGACATAAGTTACAGAATATGTACCACAAAAAGGTAATGTCATTTGTCAAAAATCGGTAGATAACCAGTTTTACTTAAACTTACAGACAATTGGGAATGCAGAGTTGATTGTGCCAAATGGAATACTACTAATATTCGAAGTAAATGCATAATGAATAGTTTTTCGAATGACATGCCTTAAAAAAGCCCTGTACCACACGCTCCTTTCACTCCGGGACGTTTGTGCATATCCCGACTTGAATTTGTTGTTACTAGATTTCAAAGCATGATGAACTTAAGGGTTTCCAAACTAATTAGATCACGCCAGCACAATGAGATAGAAGGTAGACAAATACAAATGACACTGAAGCCTCAACACTAACTAATGGCTTGTGCTGATAATCGTTCTAACAGAATTGAACCATTCAGGGTCAGTAGACCATGGCAGTATAAGCTTATTACTGCAGCGAAAAGTGAACTTAGGATGCAAAGAGAAGAGACTTGCATTTTGGCAAATAAAACCACCGTCCAATGAGCGTTTGCTCACCAGACTCGATTAGAATTCGCGCTGGTGTAAGCTCTCTCCTGGTGTTGGAATTTTAGTGCAATTTACATGTTTCCATTCTCTGTTCCGCCGCGCTTCTGTAATCCGCTTAATGTAGATGACACCAGATATATGAAGCAGTATCAAAGAAACCGTTTTGATAGGTTTATTACACCGAGATCAAGCAGAGAAATATGACATCAAGATAGCCTAAGATGGAGAAGTTATAATTTTGCTTTTGTTGAAGCAAACGTCCTTGTCAAAACTGGGGTTTGTGCGGTAATCATCGTTAATGTGATCTGACCACACTGACTACTGCATACTCTTAAAATCTTACTAAGCGTCGTGCATAATCTCATATTCCAGTTTATGCTCAGGCTGTTTGATCGTCTTCAGGTAACAGGTAGCAATAGCCCTAAAGTTTTCTTCTCTCATACGGTATGCAGTTGTAGCTCTTTAAATTAACGGCTGTCTTCGATCACCAGGTTCAACGAAGTTAACAGGATAATGAATCGCATCCGTGGGCTTCCCAGCTGTAAGTAGCAGTATAATCACGAACGTTCCCCAAAAACAATAAGGTAATGTGAGCTTTAATCACGATCGATTGCAACTAAACCGCGAAGTGGTCATGTCCAATGGAAGGCTAGCGGAATGGTTGTCCATATGCTCGTTTCAAAAGCACGATGTTCAAATTTTAACTGCGAATTTGGGCGGGGATGTTTTTTCATGTTAACGATATAGACACCAGTAATGTGCAGTTTGTCCTAGATGGATTGTGTTAGTGGAAATGTCATTGGAAATGTGGATGCTATTTCCAAGTCCGAGTAGAGTTTAATCTGAAACAGTTTGTCTTGCAGCTTGGCCTAGCTTCCTTCAATCAGGACGGCAAAAAGCAAGACTTGCTAGCTAGTTGTGTTGGGTAAACCGAAAAAGCAGGAAATGGTTTAAAGGTATCATGTTTTACAGACTACTTACTAAGAAGACAGCACGAAAGACCAGTGTGAGTGACTGATAGGTGTTGAAAAACAATATCATGCCTGGTCGCAAACGGTAGGCGTGATAACAGATACAACGGCAGTGTGTGGAAACGGACCAGTCGGAACTCTGAAAAATGGAATTACTATGCGGATAAAATGATGTGAGAAGACAAACAGACATGCAATATTTACACTTCCCAGCACAGTTTCCTCTCTATAGTTCATTTGTGTAGATGACGAAACCGTACTATTGTTGCGACCGGAAAAGACGATTGGCGTTGGAAGTTGCTTATCGTACAAAATCCATTATATGGTATGTAAAAATTTAGAACAACGAACATAAACACTAATTCGCACCACTGCAGTGCAATCACATCTTTGGCAGTAGTGCTGCCACATTATCTGTGATTGCACGTCACACGTAGTGCACATGCACATTTCCAACAGTCTGTTCTGGTCCCTGGTGTTCCGCGCGTCATGGTACACTATCCATAAACGAAGGTACACGCTGTACAACAATATGTCATATCTTTCAAAGACGAACACCTAAGATTTATTGCAGATTCTTTTACTCCCATCTGTGATACTTAGCCATCACCTTTTGTCATGAAACAACGTGCAATGGTAAAGTACTCACAAGTATCGACATTATTTCGTAGGAAGTTAAGCCTGAGTCCAACTCTCTATGACCATCCGGTCGCGATGACGTTTGTCTGAAAAAGTAGCGTTTTCTATTTACTTAGATGGACAGAATACTACACTTAGGATGCAAAATTTTAGAGACACGGGAAAGGTCTCGTCAGGTAACACCTTCTGTCTGCCTACGAAAGTGTGGTGAAGTCGCTGTTACTTTAATCGATAATGTGTTGAGCAGGCGCGCGTGAATGCTATTTCCTAATACGGCTGCAAATACAAGCTGTTTAAAGGAATGTTTCAAGAATGAGGTGTCAACCAATGAACAACTCAATATATTTCCTTCTGTATTTCCCAATTTGTTCGAATTGTCAGTTTGGTCAGAATCCAGCGATCTGCTAGTCAGCGGATTCAATTGTGTGCTGTTTTTGTTCACGAGAGCTAATCAATGTGAACTAATTTGTACCCATAAATCTTAAACCAGATTTCCTTCATATGTTTCTCTTTGGGTTGCTTTAAGGTTGGGGCACTATATGTTAATGATTTTTTCACAAATGTCACAAGGTTACTGCTTGAGATCCTGCATTTAAGGTTTCTCTCCGATCTACACCACTCAGTTAGTCGATTCACCAATGCGTGTGCATCCACTCATGAAGCATTGCTCACTAGAGGTTTTCCTTGGACTGTTATGAAAGGGTTTCAAACTCTTGGCCAGATTCTTAGAACATCTATCAATCATTCAAATATATTTTTTCATCATTTTGCATTCTACGAAAAATTTGCATCCAAAATTTTATCTAACAAAACGTAACTTTGTAATCCCGATCGTACTCAATGTCCTCTCATAGTTCGACTAGATCCAGATGTGGCTATTAAGTTGCACACAATCAGGTATATTCACAATTTCGTACTTGGCTCAAAGTCTTCCTAACTGACTGATGAGTAGTCGGGGATTTGGTTTATTTCAATTTGAACATCACCGACAACTGATCGTAGCTGTCGCATTCCCATAGACTTTACACTCGGCCCCTTTCGAATAGAAGCACTAGACTCGAGTTCCGCTCTCATT
>JTDE01003489.1:36796-48643 GCA_014338405.1 Paragonimus skrjabini miyazakii
AACTTCTTTACCTAATAATCAACAACACCATCTTTTATGATACAAAGTTTAAAATATGAAATACTACCGAACCAGTTGCTTTAGAAAACTATAATGACTGTATTACGTAGTAACCAAAAGATTAGAGTAACATGTTCAACGAGAGTCTGTTTGCAATTGTCGCTCGGCAAGAACCGTAAATGCACTTTCCTAATATATGGTGCATAATAAAAAGTTCCAGAGTTT
Source organism: Paragonimus skrjabini miyazakii (assembly GCA_014338405.1). Taxonomy (NCBI): domain Eukaryota; kingdom Metazoa; phylum Platyhelminthes; class Trematoda; order Plagiorchiida; family Troglotrematidae; genus Paragonimus; species Paragonimus skrjabini miyazakii. Next base: position 37,022 of record JTDE01003489.1, read on the forward strand.
ATCTGTCAAAAGATCTAAACGTCCGCTTGTCGTTAAGCTTAGCACTATTTCATCACAAGATGGCCTCAACAGTAAGGCTTTTAACCTTTCAGTTGATTAAAAGTTTATCTCCTGCATGAATAACCGTGCGTTTCGAACTGTGTATCGTATCTAAGTGTGATTGATATTTGAGTGCGTCCATCAAGTCCTGTACACTAGTCTGAAAGACTGCGTGTTCACCATTCACTACGTATAAACTACCAAAATTGTCACGAGACAAAGCACTGTCCAGTATCAACCACTAAATAAAAGCCTTCGTTCACTTCAATCTTGAAAGTTCCACGGTGATTTGACTTCAATTAACTTTTTAGGTTTGGTGAATCCCATGCGACACAGTGGAACGGATAGATAACATAAAAGATAACCATAAGAGATTTGATGTGTCAGTACGGTTTCCCACTTCACCTAGTACAGCATATTTAACGTAGGAGTGAGCTGTTTTTATTATCTGTTTGAAACCTGTGCAAGTATGAATGTTTTCAGCTCTCTCGTCTACACTATTCAATTCTATTAGATTTCCATAATAGTTTTTTCATGGTGGCTGACAAACCACGAAGAAATCATGACAAGAAGATCTATGTGCACCATCCCCAGTTTCTTTAACTCTTTTCAGTCCCGAATACAAAATACTTATTAGAGCAGAAAGAAGACATATATTGCGATATGTTAACATTTCATTTACTCTCATCAGTCGCAAACGTAAAACATGCAAGGTCGTGATTACATAATACTTGGTGTGCCTGTATGCGTGTCTAATCCTTGTCTTGTCCTTAATTGTATGATGTATATAACTTGCATGTTTTACGTTTGCGACTGATGAGAGTAAATGAAATGTTAACATATCGCAATATATGTCTTCTTTCTGCTTTAAGGAACTGGTTAAAGGGAACTCAGTGTTACAAAATACTTAATTAGATACGGGTAAAAGCAACTATAAAATATAAATCATACAAAAAGATCCACCAAATTGACTCGTTTGACGTGTTATCACACGATTGGGATTACAAATTGTTAAAGTTTTCCAAAGCCGTGATAATCAGTACCCGTCGTACGGCCCTGTAAGCGCGTAAACTGCTGACTCAGGCAGTTTGTACGCCTTGAATTTCATAGCGTAAAGCCTCGTCGAGTATCATTCTTCTTTCATAATTATCTCCATGTTCTAGGTCTTTTAACATTATACGCTCGTGATTGTGGAAGGTGAATGAAATACTGACGTCTCATGATTAATGTCTTCTTTCACTTTTAATCTGCCGGATGTACGGAGCTTTGTTTAAGGTTTTATTCCAGTCCAGTCATTTATTTGGCTGAACGACCCGCCTCTGAATGTAGCAATCTGTTTATCTAAAGTTAATTTCAGAGCACTTCTGGAGAGCAACTTTCGTTAAAACCCGGTTAGATCGAAGAATTTATTTTGTCCTTGTCACACAGTGCAATCTGCTTTCACTCAAGACATTGCAGTTCTACGGACACCCACTGGATTTGGACAAAACAATCCGATTAAATTCAGATGCATTGGACGACCAGTCTTGAACCAGCTTGCTAACCACTGAGATTCCGGTCCATAGGTAAACAGGTGTAGTGCCCTTTATGGTGTACTGTCTGTATATTTTGGCCAGGCTGAGACAGGATATTTACATTAAACTTTTCGCAGACCCTAACCAGAAAAAGCCTGTTGGTACAACATGAGTGACACCGCATCCAGTGAGGTCGTCTTTATCTCTACAGTCGTGATGGTATTGTTGTTCTGTAGGACTTTGCTACCATGACAACGTTAGGATACACGCACTGTGCAACTCAGTTAGATGTGCTGTTTACTGTTGCCTACATCCCAACACTAATACTGATACCATCTCTCTCTATGAATATCAAGCCCGGCATCACCTATGTTCTTTAGTGAATGTCAGACATAAAGTCACATCTGGCATAAAGAAAACAGACTGACCGTTACATAACCTTGTCAAAGAATGTTTTTAAGTTTGGTATATGATACCATTCTTGGGGCATGACAACTAGTACTATGCCAATCCGTCGAAATCCATCAGTATGAACCGGATTTGTTGATGACACGACATTAGTATAACATTTGTCGTTGCGCAGGCTTAATCGTCTGAATAAACAAAGTAGCAATATTTTCATACGAGTTTACAGCAAGCCCTCAGAATGCACTTCACAACGAAATCCGGAGATTCCTCAAGTTTGCAATAGTTACGGAACGAAATGTTCTATTTTGAGAAGAGAAAGACGAGTTTATACATACTAGATTGCCTTCATAATGCATACGTTTCCGCGTGTGTGTATCTGTCCAAAGAGTTTGCTATTCGGTCTAATAGTTCAATGGCACCAACGAATGTTTCCGTTTTTCATAGTGTTCCCTTTTACTGCTGTAGCCGTCGTCCCGCCCTTTCACGTGATAAACCTAAGTGACGCTCACTGTCCCAGCCTGCACATGCACGCCCACACATCCATCGGCCAGAAAAACCCATTCCGAACGCACGCACGCGGCCACCATCACCACACTCAGCCAATCGGAACGCTCCAGCTGGATGCGATTCAGTGTGATCAATACACAGGCACGCATGACGCGGTTGAACCCGGACCGGAACAGGTAACAGCTCAACTTAACAGGACAGGACACGGTCCAGACGAGCTCTACTGAATTAAGCTTGTACACCAATCCTAACAATAAAGATCCAAACCACTTGACTTAACCATTTCATTGACAATCATCGAGATATCGTTTTGTTAGTGGGCACTCAAGCTATCACGGTTAAGAGTTTCACTACACTGCAATGGCCTCCTTTGGGGATCACGAGCACCAATGTCTCTGGAAAGGCTGGAATGGGTTAAGCCAATCACTTATTTTGCCCGTATGTCAATAACAGTCATTGCAGGAGTTAAAATGGTAACAGCGTAAAACCCTATGCTTTATACAGGAATACGTTTTCAAAGGCTTGGGGTCCTACTGTAAAGGATTCATTATGATCAAGAACAACGCATATATATGGATATGTCAGAAAGTGTGGAGAGATAACAGCGGGCAATAAGATTTCAACCTGAATTTGTAACATGACACTGGGATTACCTAAGAAACAAACGGACGAATATATAAACTGCTGTATGGGCTGTTGCATATCATATATTGTGGTGGATTGTCAGGCCGGAGGTATGAGTTTTCCAACACCCGGTGGAATACCTCGACACGGAGGGGAGTTAGGTCCAAAAACCCACAACGAGCTGATGACGGATAACGGGGGCAATCGATCGGACTAATGGGCGAGACATGGCAGACAATAAAATGGACGACGAAATCGGAGGCGCAATTATTCCAACTCTCGTAGGAATATCTCGACACTCCCGTGGAATACGAGCAAAGCCCACTGTGGATAGATGGAGGACAACACGAGCGACCGGACGAGCCATCGCTCAATGAAATCGGACCAACAGACGAAGAATGGTAGGCGGAAAGCCCCCCGGATAGACGGCGCCGATTACACACATAAACCGGGCAGAAGCGCACACGACGCGTGAGCGAAAACCTGAGGGTGTTGTGGACTGGAATGCTGACTCATAAACGCGAGCGCGCGTGTAGCATGCTAACTAGCGTGTTGGACAACAAATATTGTGCTTTATTGAACGCCTTTTCGCTACACTGGTGCCGTGCCGTTAATCACAACGCAATGAAGCTTCCATGGCCAAGCCAATTTGTGGATAGAAACGTGGAAGAGTGGCTGTCGGAATTTGAGGCGATTGCGGCATGCAGCGGATTGAAAAGCGAAACACAACTTTTGACGGTATTAGGAACACTGCTCACCGGATGGGCGTAAGCTGTTTTTGCCTTGAGCAAACAAACCGAGAGCGCAATATCATATCAAGCAACACGGACTGCACTGATTCAAGAGTTTACAAGGGAACACGACCGACAAGGGGTATTGGATCGGTTTTATGGTGCCGGATTTTGCAACACTCAAGACCCCCTGGTTCACTATCTGCATTTAGTACGATAGTTGACGTTGGGCGTACCGGAGGCAAATGAGAAAACGAAGGATAGATTGGTGAGGGAGCGGCTTATCCAGAGTTTGCTGCCGGAGCTTCAGGAGAGTATCGGGTAGTCGAGTCTTGTGGGATCACGGACATTGCACGGCTTGTCGGGATTGCACAGCGCCATCCCGTACGACCGCAGCTCGGACGGCTGGAAGTCACAGAGGTTGGAGCAGCTGACGAAGACAGTATAAAGTTTGAAGATGAATTTGGAACCAAAAGGAGCACAAGTCAGACGAGCACGTGAAGAACCTCGCCGTAATCATTGTTTTGTTTGTAATGGGGTGGGACACTTCACCCGTCAGTACCCTAACAGACGTCTTCATCCTTGTTTTTCGGTGGTAACAGGTTATCATGGGGACATTCCACGGTTGAAAGTTCTGATCGAGGGGAACAAAAGAGTGCGATAGTAGATACGGGAGCAGGTGCGTCGATTACCAACAGAGTATCAGTATCGCCCGTTAGATCTGGTAATTAGCATGTAGTTACAGTCGGAGGGACTGCGTTAAAGGCGCTGGGGACTCAGAACGTTGAGATCCAGATAGGTAATATGAAGCTCCGCCACGCAACGTTAGTGATGGACAATGTGAAAGAGACTATAATAGGCGCCGATATATTACGACGATTGAAAGCAAGCGTAGACCTAGAGAGGAACGAGTTACGTGTTGATGGCGATGTCGTGAAGTTGCATCGCGAAAAGACCGAGGAGCAGTGCCGGATGAGTTGCGTCTCGATGAAACCTTTTCCAGAGTGCCCTATCCCAGCCATCCGGTAATGTGCTAATGAGTTTGCTGACTTGTTTACTAACGCGAATGATGAATACGGATTCTGTATATGGATGGAACACGCGACAGACGTACAGCCGGGCGAGGAATGCAGACCAGTATACCGGAGAATACCATTCAAGTTGATTCCGGAAGAGGAAAAGCAGTTAAAAATGTTAGAGAAAGGAATAACCCGAAGAACAAGCAGCCCATTTTCGTCACCGGTCGTGTTGACTAGGAAGTCGGTTGGAACCTACCGATTTTGCGCCGACTTCAGAGAGCTAAACCGAGTGAAGATCAAAGATGAGTTCCTGACGCCTCAGATGGAGGATATCTTTGCGCAGCTGCATGAAGCTAGAGTACTATTCCTCATTGATTTGCGCTCTGGTTACTGGCAGCTACCAATGGCACGGAAGGACAGAGCAAAGTCTGCGTTTTGTGTGGACGGACAGCAGTACCAGTTCCTTAGGATGCCGTTTGGTCTGTGCAATGCTCCAGCGACCTTCAGACGTCTCTTGCTTCGCATTCTGGAGAGTCGGGAGGGAGTAACCGTATACGGAGATGACATCGTTGTATTCTCCAAGAGATTGTTGGAACACGTGAACAGGCTGCGCCCAGAGTTGCAGCGAATTGATACGGTCAGCCTAAAACTGAGTAGTAAGAAATGCCAAATAGGCCGCAGTTCAATCGTCTGTTTGGGACACACGGTTGGTAATGGAAAAATTCAACCACTGCCAGAGAAGTTGACAGCCATCAAGAACTTCCCAACATCAAAATCGAAGCGGCAACTAAGGTGTTACCTCGGAATGGTTGGTTACGATTCAAAATGCATGCCAGGGTTCTCCCAGAAAGCATATCCACTGTTCCAATCGTTGAGAAAGGACAGGAAATTTGTTTGGACTGGGGACTTGGAGACGGCGTTCAACGAACTCAAACAGGAGGCTGCCAGCATTTGGCGACGCCTGACAATTCCAAAACCGAATAGGCCATTTGCAGTGTCAGTTGACGCAAGTGATATCGGACTCGGAGCAGTTATTCCACAACCTTCGAGGACAATTGAGTATGCCAGTCGAATACTGACGGAAGCAGAGAGAGTATGCTACCACGTAGAAAGAGTGCCTAGTTATCGTCTGGGCGCTGGAGAAGTGGAGGATCTATCTGATAGCGACCACTTTTCATGTTGAGACCGACCACAAACCCCTGATCTGGCTGAAGATGGCGAAGGATCCACGTAGACGACTGGCACGCTGGGCACTCCGATTACAAGAGTTCAACTTTACCATCGGACATGTCAACGGCACGGAGAATGCGGTACCTGATGCACTGTCGTAACCGATACAGGAAAGTGAGCTGCCGGCTGAAGCTATACCCGTGAACGCAGTATTAGTTGCCGATAAAGACATCTTGGTCAATCAGCAGCAAGACCCTCAAGTACGCGACGTATGTGAACATCCACTGGCAGAGACCAAACCCAAGAGGTTGACTTCGGGACTGAACGAACTGTTACAGATCTGGGACCGGCTACACCTGGAGAACGGTCAACTCGTCGTCGATGTGGGGGTACAGAGGGGATCTCGACCTCGAAGATTGCCATTTATTCCAGTGGGCCAGAGTGAATGTGTAATTCAAATGGCACATACAGATGTTCACATGGGACGAGAACGCGTGTACGACCTACTGCAGCGGAGGGTATTTTGGCTCACAATGCGGAAACATGTGATTGGTTTCATTCGAGCCTGCCCCAGTTGCCAACACAATCGAGAGACAATGACGACAACACCGCCCATGCAATCAATCGTAATAGAGGAGACGGCCCACACCTGGGGTATAGACATTTTTGGTCCGCTTCCAGCGAGTTCGAATGGAAATCGCTACATAGTTGTTATGATTGACCATTTCACACGATGGGTGGAGGCCATTCCCACGGCAGATCAAACGAGCTGAACGGTTGCACACGCTTTCACAAACGACGTCCTGGCTCCTTCCGGGGTACCGTAGAGAGTTATCACGGATCACGGCTCGTGTTTTGAGGAGCGGCAATTTTAAGAGATGCTGAGGAATTGGGGGATTCAGAGTCTGAGGACATCGCCGTACCATCCACAAATGAACAGGTTGACAGAGCGGTTAAATTGTACGATGAAGGAATGGCTGAATAATAGAGGCAAGAACTTGGAAGAGAGACTTTCAGATGTCTTGTTTGGATATCACACGACGAAGCATGTAACAATCGAGAGTTCCCCATTTGAGCTGACATAAGGGTGGGAGCCAAGGATTCTCTTGGATGTCTGCATGTCCGGAGACAGAGAGGGGAAACTATTGCCGCAAAAACGAAAACACCTGGAACACCGTGCTCTTGAACGGACAACGGAAAGACAACGACGGAATAAGCAAAGATATGACGTGAGGCACAACACACATAAATGGCGCCCGTTCAGGATTGGAGACCAGGTGAAAGTGAGAGATTACAGCCGACCAAAAACATTCGGCCCGGGCGCAGGAAAATTTAGAAGGCGATGGAATGGACTATTTACCATCACGAACTGGAAGAATACGAGCTTCCAGATCAACCAAGGTCCGAGCGTGGCGCTGGGTCAATGCGGTAGACTTGGCACATTGGCACAATCTCGGCAAATTCCTTAGAAGAGGGGCGAGCGTGGTGGATTGTCAGGCCGGAGGTGTGAGTATTCCAACACTCAGTAAAATACCTCGACGTGGATGGGAGTTACGCCAAAAACCCACAACGAGCGGATAGCGGACAACGGGGGCAATCGGATGAGTCATCACTCGGCCGGATAGATGGAGGACAACACGAGCGACCGGACGAGCCATCGCTCAATGAAATCGGACCAACAGACGAAGAATGGTAGGCGGAAAGCCCCCCGGATAGACGGCGCCGATTACACACGTAAACCGGGCAGAAGCGCACACGACGCGTGAGCGAAAACCTGAGGGTGTTGTGGACTGGAATGCTGACTCATAAACGCGAGCGCGCGTGTAGCATGCTAACTAGCGTGTTGGACAATAAATATTGTGCTTTATTGGACGCCTTTTCGCTGCAATATGACTGCAACGCACACGTAAATATTTCAAGTCTGTTTCGACTTAATATGATTAACTTTACACAACGGATATTCCTCTAATATAAAATGCCCAACCACCGTTTTTAGTTCAGCATACTCACGACCAACCCATTCATACAAATTTACATTCCAACATTGATATGCCACATTCTAAGCACATTCCTTACAGTTCTTCAATAAAAAGCCAGTCCTCACACAATTTTTCCACATTACCATCGTTTACTCTCATCAACTCATCACTTTGTTGGTGTTGAACCTCACCACTCAATCAGACTGTTCGGACAAACGCAACCTGTCATCATTTCATCTTGAAAACCATCTATGCTTAAGCAAAGTCCTCGTATACTGATAGGCCTTCCGGTTAGCCTAATTCCTGAAGAAGCGCTCTTATTAGGTCTCATCAGTTCTACGTATCCTTCTCCGGACCGAGGTTGCCGTTGAGCGTGTGGATATAACCATTTGGTCATTACTATTGTGAGGATACTGGCGTTGCAGTTAAGACGTTGGTCCCACAGGTATGAGGGCCGGAGTGTGAATTCACGTCTGGACGAGGATATACCCAACCGAAGAGCTCTCATTAGATCGAAACCCTAGTCCACTGCTTTCTTTCGAAGTATATTAGCGGAATGGCCTATTTGAATTCGGAGGCTGCAATCAAGTGTGGATGGTGTTCAATTTGAATTCATCTGAATCCACGAACTTACATCAGTCTGTCATAAGTTTCCATCGGTCTGGATTTTCTTCTTCAAGACTGTGAACACCATGTACACGTCCGTACGCAGTATACACAGTCAACCAGCAAATACGTTTTGGTTTCTATTAATTCAACGGATGCTTCCGACTTGCTTGAGTGAACAAATATCGTGAAGTTATTCCCGTCCGTGAGCAGTACTGCTGTAGTGAGACAAAAAATGCTGGATGCTAAACAGCTGATTTGTCTTCGCTTGTCTTCCAAATTTTGGCTAAAAATTCTTATACACACAGTAAACTTCAGTGTGTGATCCATCAGGATTGACTGGCTTGATGTAATATTTCTTTTATGGGGATCCCCAGTACTGCAGGATCCTAGAAGTAGCCCTGAAGGGGGCACATTGCTGATTATAAGCTTTCGTTCACTTCTACAGACTTGACAAAGTTGCGTTACATATACAAGTTGAACATCACTCACAAGTGATCGCAACTATCACATTCCCATAGATTTTCCAGTCAGCCTCCTTCGAAACAAAGCACTAGATTTGAGTTTCGCTCTTCTTAAAGCGCGTCAGTAGTGCATATCCTAAAGGCAGCAAGGATTAGGACACTGACCATGTTTTCATGAGGCAGTCATGTTGACCACTGCGCCAATGACCTTACATTAGGTAAATTGGGAACACTCAGCCACAGTCTTGTATGAGTAATGTTCAGGTTGCCCTATCACCTCAACTGGAGACATAGCACCTGTCTCGTTAACTGTGCAGGGTATTGCACATAATTTCATATTTTGTTCTATTTTATGTAGAGCCTACATCAGTTGCTTTTGTAGAAAATGAAGGTCACGTGTTTGAATTGATTCGACCTAGTGCGTCTCGCCTTCCTTGTGCTCATGCTACTCCTGGGTCCACTCGGACGCCATAGTGTGCAATTCGGTGACTGCATTTAGAGCTGATTATTCGTTATTTGTAACGGTGTTTAGAGGCAGTCCCCAAAACTCCAATAGATGACCTCACTACCAGGACTCTTCTTCAAGTTGAACTCACAAATATCATTAAATAGTTGAGTGACATTTTGATTAATGTTGAACGCTGAAACGTCGCTACCGATCAAAAGAAAATCAAACGCAGAACTCATGGCTCCAAGAGATATGAGTTCCTGTTGGTTATTCCATAGAAGAAATGCATCGGTAATGTGAAGAATTACTGTCAGGAGACGCATCTCCAAACGAAGCAGCTGAGGCAAATCACGTCTTATCGATTGATCAATCGGGCTTCGAGTGAATTGATATGTTTTAACTCACTCAGCTAATCAATCTCACTCAGTTAATCTGACTGCAGCTGCGCGATCGAACGCCTGTACGTTATCTGAACTGTTTCCTCGCGTTCACTTTCTGATGCCCCCTATAACGTGATTTGCTCTAATGCTTTGACTGCCAGATATGATCGTCTCGATTGATTTGCTATTCATCTTGTCGGCCGTGTATGGTAATCATTTCGCCCTATAAATTTAGAGACTTTGTGGCCTAAATCTGACTTGTCTCGTCCTTCCAATAAACAGTCGTCGCACCTATTCTTCTCGTCTTCTGTACAACTATACAGTAAAGATGAAAATCCCAAAGAACAGTGTACCCATGATTTTTGAAAAAACATCGTTCCAAAGACAGATGGCAAGTATGTAGTCAGCACTTGCGATGAAAACAACCGCGCACAATCACGAAGAAATATGCTACATGGACTGACAATAACAACGTTACAAGTAATTTGTAATATTTCACGTTTCAACCACGTCGGGCGGCCTTCTTCAGGAGGAAAAATGATATAGGACTTCGAGTAAAAACGTGGGCGAACAATGAGACTAGATGCATGAATCTACGTCCAAAGTAAACTGGGTAAAATCAAGGTGCTTGCACTATCGTGGGTGAGGGTAAAATTACGCCTATATCTTTGTAAACAGTATTCTGAATCTAGGAATGAGGCTTATGATCAACTCTGCCTCCATATCATTAACAGAAAAACATCTGTGGTTTATACTGTTATTACTACTAATCACGGTTCTATCAATCACTACTCCGCTATTCATACAGACAAACCTATCTACTGGCGTAAGTGTACTACCACAAAGAAAGAACGCGATCACAGACCCCGTAAATGCCGAGCGAGTACTGCACATTTTTGAGGAGTAAGACACATTTCAACGTGAAAAACGGCATCACTAAACTGTACAAACACAATCTGGTTTACCTGTGGGTTGTCATTTATTAGAAGGGAGTCAAATCGGAATGAATCAATATAACTGGAAAAATCACCTCCAATTGTGTCTTTCACATGAAGAAGTTGAAGGGATGATAGCTAACAACCTAGTACGACACTTACACAGAGAAACGAATTAGCCCATTGTCCTCCTACAAGTGTTCACGTAACTCGGTGAACGTTTTGTTGTAAAACCTTCTAAACGATACGCTGCTGCGTTCTCGATATAGTAGTGCGCTTGATACAAATCGGATTCTCGTCTCGGTATAATTAACACGGAAATCTCGCTCCCGAAAATGCCGCAACTGTCCCACGATTTCGTTCCCAAGACATGCCGAAAGTTGCGTAGAAAAGAAACGGCTTTGTTCCGCCCCAACACGTGTGCGACAAAGGCGACAATTACAAAGTATTTATAGGGCGCGTAATATCCAAACATTCCCAAAATATCAAAGAGAAAAATTACGGGAAAATTGAGTTGGGGTCGTTAATGAGCATAGCGACATATACATCTTCAACCGATTTGAACAGTTCCGCTAATCAGGACTGAGTCGATCGTTATTTTTCTTTCTCACAACGGGGGCGGTTTGGGACGGTAACAGAGTGGGCACCCTAACACTTTCGTGTTTGTATGAAGTTTATATGAAGTGGGCAACCTCATTGGGAACAAACACCTCACTCTGACTACACTAGAAAAAATATCAATCAATAATCAAAAGCCATAGAAATAAATAAAACGACACCTTCATATCTGATAAATAA
>JTDE01003489.1:49828-66955 GCA_014338405.1 Paragonimus skrjabini miyazakii
AACCCTCTGACACAAAAGTATGTATCACATAACAACAGCTTCACGGCAATCACCGAAGACAGCAATACATCAGTGGTTCGCGTTGACACTTAATCGCCATATATTGATGGCAGTAGACTGAAAGCATTTTCTATAAATACGTGGTTGAACCACAAACTTAAATAGCCAGGGGATCGTATTTCAGCCAACCTTTACCTGTTTGTCTGCTTAGTATGGGAAACCGTCAAAGCGATCCCTGCCCTATCCAGTCTGGCCCAATAATCATGCAAGTAAACAAAATGTCACGTTGCATCGAAGTCCAGTCGCTGTGGCCTGTCCTAATCGATGGTGATTTCGAGGAAGGGAGCTCACCACGAGCAATGATCTGTAACCCAACCCCACTAGAGATAACTCGACAGTGGTTTAGGGGAGAACATTATGTTCAGCGTCGGTGATTGGTACGTCGACGGCTGGAACTCGTCATGACTGATTATCTGCGCAAAGCTGTAGAAAACGTTAGCCAGCATCAAAAAGGTCAGAGCGTGACAAAACTATCGAGTCTACTTTAGTCGTTATGGGCAGGAAGGCGGAACACACTTAGCAAGCAGCTCGGCAATCGAACTGCCCGGACAACAGCACGGGCATGACTTCAACAGGGAATGAGCAGAAGGTAACTGAATAGATTTGCTCAAAGAAAAAACATTTTATTCGAGATATCAAACGAATTTTTGTCAATTCCATATACTTTACGATGGAGAGTTCACTAACCAACAATTCTCAAATTTGAAAATGAGCATGATCGTCGTAAACGTAAACGCGACATCTGGCGGCGTTCGTATAGAAGACCGTGAAGATTATGTGATCGAGAAAGGTACATATTTGAAAGGATTTTCAGGGATTATTAGTGGTTTGTTAGAAGATAATGAGATAGCGTGCATGTGAGGTCTGCCATAGAGACTCCGAAGGTGGAATTAAAAAACACGGACAAGGTAGATCATATATAGAAGACTGGAATAGTGTGTACACACAACATTTACGGCTCCTCTCTGGTGTTGAAAACTAATGCAAAAAACACTTAAACCGAGCACATAAGGGAGGCATCAGTGAAATGGCAAGCACAATGAGGAAAAATATAACAAAAAATGGTAAATGCTTTGTAACGGCCAAGTAACTTGAATCCATATAAGACTGCGGTTTCCTGGAAAACTCAACTTTAGTAGGTCATTAAGAAAGCAGTCAACGAGGTTGGTGGCTAGCTGTTAGAAGTGCTCCAGCCTTAAATGCTGTTGCGGTACAGACTTTTGAGCCAAAGGCTATGATTGAAAACCCTACTGGTTTTCCTGTCTAGGTCTGGGCGTTCTGCCAGTATCTCAGCCCACATACGACCATGAATATGTGATTTTGAACTAGCTGTTATCTACTCGCCAGTTAAGTTTGTTGCACCTTTTAGGGTACTTTATCGTGCTCAGCAGAAACCGAATTAGTTAAATGTACAAGATCACAAGAGTTCTTGATAATACTACCCGATTTCCTCGATAGTGGTTATTAAATTCTTGCCTGTTCTTACATTTTCAACTTTCTTTTACAGTTCACCTCGCAGGTGTTCTATTTCCGCCTCATAATCTGCTTTATTCAGTATGTGGCGTTACCTTTATCTGCCTCGGAAATAGTGATTGTTTCATTTGAACTCAAAGTCCACATTTTCATCTGATGCCAGGTTACGAGTCCTTTCTTGCTGAGACTTAAGAATACCGACCATCTACGGACGCACCGTCTCCGTATCCTCTATTTTCAACTTAGAGGATGCCGGTTCGACATTTGAAATAACCTCTTCTGTTTTCACTCGTGACTTGTGTAGGGAACTATTCAAGAACAGCATAATTTTAGAAAAGCATGTTCCGTATTCGACAATATTCTATCAGATAAGTTGATCACGCAACTAAATGTATGGGCGGCATTTTCTGATCACAACGACTACTTAGTGTTTTGGTGAGTATATAAAAAAACGTCAAACTTACTTATATACCTCTCCTTAACACGCTGTCCTTCGGCCGATAAGACTTCCAGTGATTTTTCAATTGGGCGATCGAAATTTCCTAGTGATAACATAGTCTTTAGATTTTCACACAACTAACTTGCATGATGTCGGATGTAACTCAGACGACTTGTGGTCGAGTAAACCCGTTTAGTTGCTTACATATAACCTGCTCTAAATACATTCAGAGTTGTGTCTGGTTCATCTGGTCTAAAGAAGCTTCTTTGTCAGAAGTAAAACGTCACCAGTAAGTCAAATTACCGACTGTTCATAAGTTGCTCTGAAATCAGCTCTCACGCCTATTCCAACAAATAGCGAAATACCCTGGTTCTCACCGGTAAATTTGCTTCATCTTAAGTATAATTTCGTTTTTGCAGCCACTGAATTTCCTTATGTTACAGAACGAATCCCCACACTGGTAGAAGTTGCCCCAATGGCGTAAAATATTTGAATACCCTCAGAGTGAGTTTCTTGTTCATTGAGGAGCACTGCACTGGATCAAAATTCCATGGCCCTCAACAGAATAATTCTGAATGAAGCTGGGAAAATCAAATCATATACGGTAAAACCGCTGCTCCAAAGTTACTCGCGAGCACGTATGGTTATCCTGGACAAATGGTTATCGTTTCAGTAAACGGAGATAAACGTTCGTTACATCGACTGGAAAACTGAGGTTTTAGACTAAATACATATTACCGAAAACGAGGCTGGACCTCCACAACGAGACTGATTGTTGACGCGGTGTGATGGTTTGTACATGTTGGCGACCTGTTGGGCTAAACTGACGGCGTAGCCGCCACATCGACGGAGTCACTCATGTCAGGCAGGTCAGTAGGTAAAGGTCCGACAAACCACAAACTCCTGGTCCTCCAGGTTAGGAGTTGGAAGAAGGTTGACATACTTTTACGGAAAAAGTACCATTTCTGGTATGTTGTCACCCAACCGCCGCCATGCGGTACAGGCTTTTTAGCCCAAGGCTTTAGTTGAGAACCCTAATCGTTCTCCTGTCTAGGTCTGGGCGCCCTGGCAGTATCTCAGCCCATACACAACCACATACAACTCACAGCGCCAATATATCCATACTGCATTGGCCGTCTCTCAGTACAAACCGGGTCACCCTATCTGCTGCATACAGCATGGTGGATGGGTAAACACATTCTACCACTCACCTCTCTCCCACTGTTCTATCAAATTTAGCTCTCAGTCCCCTCCTGACCCCCTATTTCTGGTGATTACTCTGAAGGTTCCGTAACGGATACAGCTAATCTTAGTTACACTGTGTCGATAAGTCCCACCTCTCACCATTCACCCTCAGACCTCCATCGTCCCTTGCTTAGAACTAGAATGTGAACTATGTACGTGCTTTCAACGTCTGAGCTCTAATGCAGATAGGTCAACATGAACTTTAGAATCATTGCATATCGATGTCTGCTGTGTCTCGAGGACTAGAATCCAGGACAGTAGTCAACGTATGGAACTAACGGCACCTTCACTGTCTACCCGATACTGGTTATACACTTCGGATGACTCTACAGCCGCCGTTACTGGTCAGGCTGTAGTAGGTATAGTCCACAGCACGACGGCTGCAGCGCATCAGTAGATTGGACTCCTGTTAACAGAAAACTTTGTGCCGTCCGCTTGGCAGGATCTGTTAAGGCCAGCTCTAGACGCAAAGCTTTCTGAAACCTCTTCATTGTCTGCTTACGCTCCTACTGACTGTAGCGACGCTGGCGTCAAGAACGCTTTTTATTCGAACCTGGCTGCTCTCCTTCGGTGGACACGTGGCTCTGATACAGTCATTCTGGTCGGAGATATGAATGCCCAGGTCGGCTGCCTTGGTGAGGCCAGGTCTCGTTTAGGTGGCAAATTTGGCTTAGCATCACATCGCTCGGATTATGGTTGGCGACTGTTACAGCTGTGCAACGAGCATAAGCTATTTTTAGCCAGCACTAGTTTTAGGCATCGTACGCATCGTTGGTATACTTGGCACCCTTCTTCTCTGAATCAGGCTTGGTCTCAGATAGATCACATAGCTGTTTGTTACAGGTGTCGTGGTTCGATTTGGGATTGTCGTTCTTATTGGAACACATACTTGGATTCGGACATTGCATTGGTGCACTGTTGTTTTGTTCTTACTTTTGCCAGGCAACGACCCCATCGACAACAACGAATGGTTGTTGAGAAACTGGCTATACACTCGGTAAAGCATAAGTATCAAACTAGCTTAGAAAGCTGTGCTAGTAGTTCGCATTCCAAAGATCTTAATACCTGTTGTACCCAAATCTCATAGGCAATGTATGAAGCAGTTACTGTAGAATACGGTACAGGGGTTGAACAAACATTGGATTTCAGAGAAATCCCTGGAGTTTTAGAAGCCAGGCGAAAGGTTCCTTCTGGCAGTTCATACAACAAGTCTAGGAGAACTATCCGTAGGAAACTGGAACGTGGCCTAAACGCTAATCCTGGGGCTTGGTTAATGGAGAAAGTTGCTTCAGGGAACATCAGCACACTATTCAAGCTTCCTGTGCCACTGATCCAAAGCGACCATCTGTCGGTGAAGCTATCAGCGAGATAGATGGCACATTCGTCTATAATATGTCTAGCAGGTTAGAGCGTTGGGCGGAACACTGAGGGTCAGTTTAGCTAGCCCTCTGCTTCCACCGTGTTGCCACCACAAACTTGTGATGTAGCAGCCTGGTTGGTAGATCTGGAACAACCCATTGAGACTGAGGTTCGCAATTGCACTTTGGCTGCCAAACGTAATAAGGCTGCTGACCCAGATAATCTTGTGCCGGCGCCTTCCAAACAAGATGAGGAGACGTCAGTAGAGGCTTTGATTTGATTGTTTCAACTTGTGTGAACGACTGAGATCATCACTCCATGCTGGGGCCACTCGATAGTAGTTTTCATATTCAAAAAAGAACTCCGAGCTCTTAGGAAAATTATGGGAGAATTAACAAGACCCAAGTAATCATTAGGGTTCTGGTATCCATTGTTGTCACGAACGGCTCGAGACGAAATGATCTCCTTGTGATGCGCATCACGACGTTCACCGAAAGGTCAAACAAGTGCACCAGACAGGAAATATGCGTGAACCGAACAACAACCATGGAACATGTCATGGGGTGACCAACACAGTCGTCGGTCAAGGCCGAAGCCAAGCCAATGAAGCCAGCTGCTGTGTTGATTTCATATATAATGCCCTATTGACAATATATAGACAACTTTTGTCGTGCCTCATTGCTGAGTCTTTTGCAATTAGTCGGGATATCTTGAGGTCGTATTAACTAGCGTTACAGCAATTATGCTTCGTCGACTTACTGCTGCCCGAGAGGCCAACGTAAGGGAAGAACAGGCAGAATTTCGCCCTGTACCGGGATATATTGATTAGCTTTTTACTCTTCGTCAAATTTTGAGCAGCGTCATGTGTACAGCCGGCCAACAGTTACCGTATTTCTCCACTATAAGGGTGCATTCGATTCAGTGGGTCGATCTACACTTTTAGAGTCGTTTAAACGCATGGGTGTACCAAGCAAGTATGTGGACATACTGTCGGCGTCTTATCCCTATACTTCATCTCAGGTTACGGTTTACGGTGAACTGTTTAACAGTTTCAGTACCATGAGATACGTTCGTCAAGGCTGTCCACCTTCACCATTTTTGTTTAATTTTTTCACAGACCAAGTAATGGTGAACTGTTTGCGGCACTCATAGGATACGGGCATGAACCTCCTACCTCCTGGAATTCCAACTGACCTTGATTATGCTGACGACAAGGTGGCGGCGGTATAGGGAATGAAATAGAAGCGCGTATTTCCAAGGCTGGGGTGGTGTTCGCTAATCTAGGACAAATCTGGCAACAGAAAGGTATCCCTCTGATGCTTGAAGGTCGCGTATATAAGGCGACAGTGAGAGCGATGTTATCTTACAGCAGCGAAACTTGATCGCTCAATGTAGAAGACGTGAACCGTCCGCGGGTATTTGACCACCGATGTCCGCGTTCAGTCGCTCGTATCGTGTGGCAGCAACTAGCAAGCAACCAGGAGATTATGAAACGGGTGTTTGACACTGATTATAGAACGAATTCTTCTGTACAGTCCTTACACTTGCACATACTTAAATGGTTAGGTCATGTACTGAGGATGGGAACTAGTCGTCTGCCACATCAAGCGCTCTTTGCTGACTCTGCGGCCGACTGGCGCAAGGTGCGAGTTGGGCAGGTTATGACCTGACGCGGAGAAATGAAATCGTTCACGAAGGTGTTGGTCACTATAGATCGGGTTCGTCTCCAGGGTTGAGGCCTTCGCAACTCACAGAGTTGGTGGCTTGAAACATTAGGTGAGATGGTGGCTAATCGAGTTCAGTGACGCGAAAGTTGTCGTTGTTTGACCGAGATGTCTGTGAAGTAAGTGCACTTAATGACGTGGGACATTGAAACCCCTTCAAGAAGCTGTCTTGCTGATGGCGCCCTACTTTCTCTTACAGCTCGATTGTTTGTTTGTAAGGTGTAGAAACTTTGATGCTAAATGGTGGAATGCAGACTTAGCTATTTTTAGAAGTCAGGTCCCTTCTCGTTTACTTCTTTTTCCTTCTCTCTTCCTATATAGTGTTTGCTTGTTTATTGAATGTTTGGCAGTTAAACATCAGTGTGAACCGCTGATGTATTGCTGTCTATTGTGTGATAATGATCAGAGATCAGTTAAAACAGAAGGATCAGCAGTCATCTTCAATCACCCTAAAACTCTCCCTGCCGAAATACTGTAACATGGTAAATGTTCAATGCAATCATTTTCACACCCCACACTGGAGATTGTTTTCCTAAGGCAATTTCGTAATAATCACAATCATACGGGCAAGATCTGCCAACTTCTGCCAAATGGCTCACTTCAAATTAACTTTCATTCGAGCGCAATGTCAGATGTAAATCATGAAGTATAGTCAGTTCGTCTATTGTAGTTTACAAATAACCCCCTAATACTTTCGCTTGTCCAGTCTGTTCCATTCTATTCTTCGTCAATGGAAAATCAACAGCCATTCACATGTGTTTCTTGAACTACAGCGATACGTTTGGGAGCACTGATATATAAACGTTACTTCACACTCTCAAATAACCTAAACTTAAATCTCAACTGTCGAGCTCTAACACGAATACATTGTAAATCTAAACCCATTTGACCAGTTTGGTTGTCATACAACATTGCCACTAAACACTAGACCTGGTGTTCTATTATCCTTTCCCTGTCCTTAGTTTCACAACATCCCCGTCAGTTCAAAATCATGCAACTGAAAACAATATGTAAATTTTGTGGTGTTAGGCACAAAACTCTGATTTCTTCTACTGACCTGTCTGCAAGTTTATCTGAAATTTCAATTTGGCCAAAGTTCCACAGTTTGTCGCTTAACACATTCAACTTTGTTGACATTTTGTTTCCGCTTACTAAAGAGAATCTATCTTAATAAATTTTCAACATAAGGTTCTCTCTTTCTATAAATAACAAACCGCCATCTCGACCACTTACTATAAACTATCTGAGGACTACTTTGACTAACAAAATGACATGGTCACTTCATGTTTCCATAATTTCACCAAGGTTCGAAAACCTTCGTTTTATGTCCAGTCGTTAAATTCTGTCTCCATTCCACGTCAATTGGTCAGTCAATTTATCAGTGTACGTGTGCCCCATGTCTTTGCTGGAAATATTGTTATCATTTGTTTTCCCTTGTTTGCTATCGAAGTGACATTTTCCATAAACAGTTCAGTACTTTCCTTGTTCCTCATCCATTCGCAATGTGTGAAACATTTTCAGCAAAAATCCTGTTTGACTTAACCAGTCCTGTATAGTTGGATCTTTTGAGGCATATTTTGACACCTCTCACTAGATTTTGGTACAAACATTTGTTTGAATGCACCCGGTTTTACTCTTCTTCTGCTATTTCCTATGTAGCCTGATTTGTGTACAAAACCCAGATATCATATTCTTGAATTAACCACTAAAAATTGGAACGCTATAATGGTTCCTCAGATAGTGTCAATTGTGACCGTTCGTTACCTTTTCTATGAGGTTCATGATAATCATCTTATGACACATACACACAGTTAATTGTCCCCTATTTGCTAAAGATGCAAATGTGTGCAAAGCCCAAATTTCACTCACTGAGTACATTATGCATAGTATTGATTTGCACGAGATCATTACAAGCAAAGTGTGAACCATCTTGTCCCAACCAAACTATGATGCTTAAAAGAGGAGGTATAGAGAACGATATTCTTTCTGTTGTGGGCTGCTCTAACAGACTAATGTTTCACTCACTTCCTGCCATGGTGAGGTCCTCGTATGGCTCTTTGATATTCAATACTTGCTGTCACATCTCGCCTTCTACCACAGCCAGGAAAAGATGCAAAATCCCAATAATGTTGCCAGATTATTCATCGATTTAGAGCCATTAACTTCAGTTTGTCACCTATGTGATTTGCACCTACAGTCGACTGCCAAAAAGAAGGCTCAGCCTGTTCACTGTATCTGCAATTACACACCATTGCTTTTGGGGTTTCGTATGTGCCTCAATCGATGGATCTCTTCTAGTTCCTCGTTGAATTTCCGCATTAGAAAACGTGGTGGCTTGGACCCGTTAGTTCACAAGGCTCGTAACCGTATGTACCATTGCTAATGCATCATCGTCATAGAAACAGGAGCCTGATACAAGAGTAAGTGATGCTAATGAGAGCTAATTATAAGGTTTCGTTGATGGAGCTGAGTTTGGAAGGCAGAGTAGAAAAATGACTATACTATACTATATATGTACAACACTGCGTACACACTGCGTTTGCTCTTGAGGCGGGCGGGCAGTCTGAGTAATATTCACAGGTAAGTGTGTAGGTACGATAATTCGGTTAGGCCTAATGTGACAGCAATTACTTAGCGAATAGCACGATTGTCTCATAAAAATGTGAACTGGAGTCGTATTGTCAGTCGTGACAAAATAATGCAATAACTACGAGGTTTAACAAGAGTGAAATCTGGGTCTAGAAATGCATTTCGACAGAGGCTCATTGAAAAGTTCATCTGAATGTGAAATCTGCGATTACTTCTAGTTGCGTTCTTTTTACGGAATAAATCTTTTAACAGTTAATCATGAAGCCACTAACGACACGTGGAACTCACCATTAATCCTCACTTTGTTTACCCAGTTTTTCGGGGAGAATCACACACAGCTGAGCATGTGTAAACGCCAAAGGTCTCGGAAATTCTACTTTAACTACCTCGCCCAAACTTTTCTTCTACGCCCATGCGTGTTTTGGAAGAAGCTACAGTACACGTGTGACCGGCTTTCACGTATTCCCGGCAGACAATAACAATGAAGCGTCCATTTGTTCGTTTTACGCTTTCAATAAATACTGTGTGACCACATGCAGAAACATCGGCTAGATAGGAATCACAGGAGGCAGGTTGTCTTACATTTGGTTTTATCGCATCTACTTGCTTGCCTGTAGCAGTGGCCCACCTGGCTGACCTTACGTATTCTACAGTTCACACTTGTAGGCAAGCGATAGTTCCATTTGTCATGATCAACTCATCCCTTAACATATTGGTGTTGTGTCCTGAATGTGAACTCTTTAGGGAAACCCGCATTCTGGGTTAAATCAGGTGAATCAGTTGACAGTGACGCTGTCCGTTTTTGTATGGTTGCATGTAGCCGATTCAGTCAAAATATCTACCGTACAAGAATCTAAGTTTCGTCTTTTTTGGCAAATGTCCTTATGTTTCAATGTGACAGTTTCCTGTCGCCTTATAAAATATGTGAAGCAGGTTTGGTTTCTGGAATGTGGTGTGGTTACGATCTTGTATGTCCACTTTTCTGTGAGTACCACTGATTGATCTTCTGTTGCACATTGTTCCGGCTTTTAGTTATCCATGTTCCACAGAGCTGTAAACAGATTATCATTAATCGGCAGACGTGCATTTAGTCGCGCTCGAACTATCCAACAATTTTATAATTACAATTAAATTGATAATGTCACCCACTCCTTGGGCAACTCTCATTACCATACGTAGATGATCAGTATACGGTAAGATTAGTTGTACATAACTCTTGTAACCGGTAAGTCTTATGGAGCTAGTTCCTCAGATACTGAGGTGGATGTTTCCCATGTTCTCTGGTTGCAAGTTCTAGCAATATGCAGTGCCGGCTCGTCATTTGGTAGAGGAATTAATATCGTCGTTTGGTTTGGCCTAGGCTCAACTCTTAACGTAAGCAAGACTCATGATTGGGGAGACCCTAGTGCACCCACTTTGACAGCTGTGTGGATTTTGTACATATGCGGAGTTTTATTAGTTAACGGCCTATGTCTATTAGTTCACTCAAGCAGCCGAGCACAGTGGCGTGAATGTTGTCGTTGTTTGGTCGATTTGTCTGTGAAGTGAGTGCACTTAATGACGTGGGACAGTGAAACCCGTAAGGAAGCTGTCTTACTGATGAAGCCTTACTTTCACTTACAGCTCGGTTGTTTGCTTGCAAGGTGTAGGCGCCTTGATGTTGTATGTGTGAATATAGATGTAACTATTTTTAATGGTTAAGTCCATTTCTCTCCCCTTCTATTTTTTACTCGCTTCTCATATGGTACTTTTTTCTTTTTTCTTTCGTGGTTGTGTGGCAGTTAAACATCAATGCGAACTACTGATGTATTGCTGTCTATGATGATGCTGCTTCGACGGTTTCCCATACTAAGCAGACAAACAGGTAAATACCAGATGAAATATGATTCTCCGGCTATTTAAGTTTGTGTTTCGACCATTTGTTCATGAAAAATGCTTTCAGTCTACTTCCATCAATATATGGTGATTAAGTGTCAACGCGAACCACTGATGTATTGCTGTCTTCGGTGATTGCCGTGAAGCTGTTGTTATGTGATACATACTTTTGTGTCAGAGGGTTTAACTGAGGATCTAGGTCGTTTGATGCCCCTTGGCAGTGCTTCAACGTACATAACATCATGATTGTACTATGCCTGAACTATTCTACACTAAGTCGACCATAGTGCACAGGATTAACTAGATCTCTATATCTCTACTGTATCCAGTAGGATGAATGGGCGAAAAGATTTATTATACACCTACTCGTGGATGCTCTCGGACCCCATTTCTAACAATTTTTCCACTGACCCTAAAACAGGCAGGTGATCTCAGTAGCATTTTTCCCCTAAACTGCGTAATTTGCGACTCAATTTCTGGTGCACCTTGTCCGCTGTTTGGCTCGAAAATGAACGTTCATGTAGGCGATTCCAGCGTTTACAGTTAAGGATATGTGAGAATCACTGATGTATTACTGTCCATGACGATGATGACGATGTCTGCAATGTTAAACAGGTTTGTTGGCAGGCCCCTCTTTCTGGGACACTAAACTCACCGATGATCGACGTCTGCTACACCTCGAAGCCATTGCCCAAAACGGTTGTCAGTGCGCCGAGCCAGCAGTATCCTCATTGTCGTCTGCTTGATGTTAATTGCATGCCTGTAAAACAAACCGTTGCTCACAATCTGCCTATGAGACTATCTTCAAAGTTTATTCCAACTCTCCCACTGAATTGTAGGTATACATGTACGAGTAATGTCGTCTATGTTATCACCATTTTGGTGCACTTTTGTCGTAGACGATCTGAAAAAGGACGATCCATGTCGGTGAGGGCTTCTCATCTAGTAGAAGATCTTGACTATACCGACAACGAGATTTTGTTTGACAATTTTCGAACAGCATAGATAATGGAAGTCGCTATTTTGCGCTCCGTCAGAATGTGCTTTATTGCCTCAAAGTGTGACGCTTTTCCAAGGCTACAGTTAGTTGGTAGATTTTCTGCGGGATAATGAAGCTATAGGGACTGAGTGTTTTCTACCAAAGGAAGTAAATTAGCAGCGCCCGGGTTATTATAAATAAAATAGAAGTTCATATATTCAAGGTTAGGAAGGTATTCACTAAACTGTGATATCTTTAGTGACAAGGAGGTATCTCATTGGAAAATAAGGGTTGCGTAAGTAGATCAACTGGGAACTATCTTCAGGTATTTGCTAATCGATTTGTGTGTCATATTGCTCGCACCGGGTAGAATCGGCGGGTAAGCTATCAGGACGCTAAGAAGCGAGTATTTTATAGTCATTTTCCAGAATATTGCTTTGTGGAAACAGACCGGAATCCGCTCCGCATTGGTTGTGCCGATGGGCTTTTCACGCTTTGCAATGCACCAACAGTTTGACTTATTTATCAGATATGAAGGTGTCGTTTTATTTATTTCTATGGCTTTTGATTATTGATTGATATTTTTTCTAGTGTAGTCAGAGTGAGGTGTTTGCTCCCAATGAGGTTGTCCACTTCATACTAACTTTATATGGAAGTTCACCGAATTACGTGAACACCTATAGGAGGACAATGAGCTAATTCGCTTCTCTGTGTAAGTGTTGTACTAGGTTGTTAGCTATCATCCCTTCAACTTCTTCATGTGGAAGACACAATTGGACGTTGTTATTTCAATCCATGTAGCATATTTCTTCATGATTGTGCGCGGTTGTTTTCATCGCAAGTGCTGACTACATACTTGCCATCTGTCTTTGGAACGATGTTTTTTCAAAAATCATGGGTACACTGTTCTTTGGGATTTTCATCTTTACTGTATAGTTGTACAGAAGACGAGAAGAATAGGTGCGACGACTGTTTATTGGAAGGACGAGACAAGTCAGATTTAGGCCACAAAGTCTCTAAATTTATAGGGCGAAATGATTACCATACACGGCCGACAAGATGAATAGCAAATCAATCGAGACGATCATATCTGGCAGTCAAAGCATTAGAGCAAATCACGTTATAGGGGGCATCAGAAAGTGAACGCGAGGAAACAGTTCAGATAACGTACAGGCGTTCGATCGCGCAGCTGCAGTCAGATTAACTGAGTGAGATTGATTAGCTGAGTGAGTTAAAACATATCAATTCACTCGAAGCCCGATTGATCAATCGATAAGACGTGATTTGCCTCAGCTGCTTCGTTTGGAGATGCGTCTCCTGACAGTAATTCTTCACATTACCGATGCATTTCTTCTATGGAATAACCAACAGGAACTCATATCTCTTGGAGCCATGAGTTCTGCGTTTGATTTTCTTTTGATCGGTAGCGACGTTTCAGCGTTCAACATTAATCAAAATGTCACTCAACTATTTAATGATATTTGTGAGTTCAACTTGAAGAAGAGTCCTGGTAGTGAGGTCATCTATTGGAGTTTTGGGGACTGCCTCTAAACACCGTTACAAATAACGAATAATCAGCTCTAAATGCAGTCACCGAATTGCACACTATGGCGTCCGAGTGGACCCAGGAGTAGCAGGGGCACAAAGAAGACGAAACGCACTAGGTCGAATCAATTCAAACACGTGACCTTCATTTTCTACAAAAGCAACTGATGTAGGCTCTACATAAAAATAGAACAAAATATGAAATTATGTGCAATACCCTGCAGAGTTAACGAGACAGGTGCTATGTCTCCAGTTGAGGTGATAGGGCAACCTGAACATTACTCATACAAGACTGTGGCTGAGTGTTCCCAATTTACCTAATGTAAGGTCATTGGCGCAGTGGTCAACATGACTGCCTCATGAAAACATGGTCAGTGTCCTAATCCTTGCTGCCTTTAGGATATGCACTACTGACGCGCTTTAAGAAGAGCGAAACTCAAATCTAGTGCTTTGTTTCGAAGGAGGCTGACTGGAAAATCTATGGGAATGTGATAGTTGCGATCACTTGTGAGTGATGTTCAACTTGTATATGTAACGCAACTTTGTCAAGTCTGTAGAAGTGAACGAAAGCTTATAATCAGCAATGTGCCCCCTTCAGGGCTACTTCTAGGATCCTGCAGTACTGGGGATCCCCATAAAAGAAATATTACATCAAGCCAGTCAATCCTGATGGATCACACACTGAAGTTTACTGTGTGTATAAGAATTTTTAGCCAAAATTTGGAAGACAAGCGAAGACAAATCAGCTGTTTAGCATCCAGCATTTTTTGTCTCACTACAGCAGTACTGCTCACGGACGGGAATACCTTCAGGTTTCTCAATGTTGTTTTACTGTCCAGCAGCTTCCGACTCTTTACTTCCACCAGGAGTCCGAAGGAGTTGAGAAAATAAACGCCAGTAATTGTGTTAGTGGACGAGCGTGCTCGCTCTTGAGTTCAAGACTTAGGGATAAACTGCATAATCACAAACACAATACTCTCGCTGAATTCAGTTGCCTCCAATTTATCACACAGGCAGGATGGAGCGCACTGTTGTTGAAAAGACTGTGACCGATTCACTCACATTCATTTTGGAGTACCGCTCAGTGACAATGCATGTGATCAGCGCTTTTGATTCTGTTCTATAAAACTCTGTTAATACTCATACGCGGAGGGAGACTGCACCCATTTCGATCCTATAGAAGCGGTTCACGTATGGTTCTGGGAAGCTTGTTACTTTCAATGTGTATATCTGGTAGTAGTTGTTCTTGAACTGGGTACCACTTCTCAAGGGGATAGTGTAGTACATGATCAATGCAGGAAAGCAAACCTTGTGAAAACAAAACTACCTATCTGAAGAAAGATAAATGATGAACTCTAGTGACTACTATCGACTTTGTTTTGTTCCACAGACGAAGTCATATTCCTTGGAATAGAATATATTTTTGCGGAATAGCTTGAATCTCATACAGAACACTGAAAGTGGGAACAATACTAACCAGACGATCTATATAGGGTCGCAAAGATAACGTAAGTATTCTATCTAGGTTTACGAACTGAAGCTTTTCAACAGTCAGCACAAACGAACAGAGGTAAGTGAAAGTACTAATTCACATTTCTACTACAATTGTAACTTATGCCATTGTTATATCAGCAACAGTGAGTTAAAACTCTTGTACATCAGTTTCTCTTGGTAACACAAATAAGCAGTTTGTGACGCGAGCTCTACTCATGTAAAGGAGACTGTTAGTATCTTCGCACACAGTTTCAGTCAATCAATCCAGCACAGCTCATATTTCGAATGTCGTATGTAGATTGGTTTGTGGTATGTGATTGCTTCGGATGACGTATGCCTGGAGAAATCAGATACACATTAATTTATTCAGTAGCCGTATATATGACTTTACAGCACTTGAGTCTTCCAGATGGTGGGGAAATCAGTTTTGCTGTAGGTGCCGCAGTATCGATTTTGTAAGGTGGGACAGAGCTTTTTGTGGAAATGCGTCTTGGTTTTTTCCAGGTGAACATTTTAGTGCCCCACAAACGTTCGAAGTTCAATGAAGTCAATTGCTGATGACATAAATCTGTTGCTTTGTCAATATGCGTCTGTAAATTCAAGATATGCAATGTTGGACTTCATTCCGTGCATGCGACAATTATGTACACATGTTCCTGGGAAAATGGTAGACTCATCAAAGGACCACTAGTAACTACTTATTTATATTGTGTGACATTTTGTTTTCAGACTTTTAAAAGGTACATTTACACCGTGGATGCATTTCCGTTGCGTTTGGGAGGTAGACGATACCGGTTGTCTGTCCTGCACCACAAACAATCACGTTTGGATCATGTGAAGATAATCTCATGTATATTGCGATTTGATTTCAGTCAGATTAACCAAAGCAGTTAAACTTTCTTAGCAAGAATTGTACCGTTCATATCTCGTAATACGATATTTTGTTGTATTTCGGATAGTGAGATTTTCATTACTCAGAAGTGCGATGTTATAGTCCGGAGGATAGCGAATCAGTTGGCTCTGTGTC
This sequence comes from Paragonimus skrjabini miyazakii, assembly GCA_014338405.1. Lineage (NCBI taxonomy): Eukaryota > Metazoa > Platyhelminthes > Trematoda > Plagiorchiida > Troglotrematidae > Paragonimus > Paragonimus skrjabini miyazakii. The sequence goes on from JTDE01003489.1 coordinate 65,638, forward strand.
AAGCATTACAGTATCAAAATGAATGTAGATGACGCAGAAAGATAACCAAACATTTTCACTGGTTGCATACTAACCCGCCAGCTATTCTGAATAATGGCGAAAATTGGTCAACCGGAACTTAGTGATCTGAGACCGGAAGTGAAGACAGATGATTTGTCTCTACAGTTACGCAACTGAGATAGATGAACAAACGCGGCAATGAGCACACGAATGAGCTGGAAAACCAAATGCCATCGTGTCTAATTATGTATTTACCACATCAGTGGACCTATATAGCGTTTGTAAGAGTTTTTGCTAGTAAGCATTTCACTATTCTTCCCCATTTGAAGTGCATTTTATGTGCATGCAGGATTTGTCAGTTTTGTGACACGGACTCAATAAGTAGATGACTGTGTTGTATGTGACCTTATGCATTATACACTTCATAGATCAGGCAAACACGAACGTGATTTTGATGGTTGTGATACGTTTTTTTGTATTCCATAAGCATTCATGTACCATCGATTTCGGATAGTAATCGTGCTTGCTCATTGCAATTTGAAGTTATGAGAATTTAGACAGGCTCACCAGTGACCACTTTCGTTCAATGAACTGATTAACTTGGGAGGATTTCAAACACACTGTTGTCTCGTGACGTTTGAGAACGTGAATCGACTTGCAACCCAATCTTGAATGTACATTGCGAGCATTTACAAAGTCAAAAAGTGTACATTTGAAATTATTTGGGTGTTTCAACCTGTTTGACGAATGCTTGTAAGGTTGCGCTAAAGGTTTGCGCTTACCAGATTATCAGTTTTGCTAGCACTCATCACCGTTTTAATCCTTGTATGTTCACTTACATGTCTTGTGTTTTTGGTATAACGACGTTGGTTATAGCTGACCTGGATATCTAACCGGTGTTGATTCAAGTACGGTATCATGTTGTTCCATCGTTTTCTGTCCAAAAGGTAACTCATCACTCAGACAGGTTTGTACGTAAGTTCTGTCAACAGCGACCGTAGACAGCCGGTTTGTTTACAGTATGGAGCTTAAGGACAAAGACAAACGTTTGATAGACTACGCTGTATACCAAAACATTTAACGGATAAGACATGTTATTTAATACGAGTGCTCGAAACACACTCCGTTCGCCATTCTCGCTCATGTAAACGAATCGACGTCAAAACAAGAACGATTGAGCGCATGCAGTGAAAAATTGAGTTTTCGGAGAACAACTATCTATCAAAGCTAGAGCAGTGTGACACACGTGTAGTTGGTCAGTAAGCCCTGACCTTTTCTGCTACCTTGGCGTGGTGGTCAGGCTTGTGTGCTGTTTTGA
>JTDE01003490.1:8480-68302 GCA_014338405.1 Paragonimus skrjabini miyazakii
ATTCCATTTTTCCATCAGTTATGACACCGTATATCGAACATACATTCCGGAATAATTGATTTGGTTAGTTTGGTTCCTCCAACATGGACAGAATTTATCATCATATACTAGGTGCCTTTGTTCCAATTCGTCGTTAGGATTACAGGTTATAAACCAAACGACAAGATAATGAGTACATCTAGTTTTCACTGAAAGTCACACTTGTTTTAACCCAGAATACCAACTATTGATCTTGAATGCTCATATTTGATCAATATCAGAATGTCGCAACTAGAATGGAAATGTTTTCAGTTTTCAACAATTGGAGAGAATAAGTGGTACAAGTCGCCACATTACAGTAAATCTATTTTTAGGTGCTATTTACGAAGCAGCAAACAGAGATTTTATGCTTATTTTTTCTCAAAACAACTGTATAGAAATTTCACATGCTTTTAATAAGAGAACTTAAGTAAGTGGGCTCCAATTAGGCTATACTTGATTTAGGACCGCAGCTTTGTCATTCAACTCAGCATTTTGGTGTCGATGAGTGGCAATTACGCAACAGAGTTTGTGTTCATTTTTGAATGACAGTTGCTGGTTGGCTAGTATAAAATGTTTAATTGGGGTCGGTTGAGCTGAAGTAGACTGAAGGTGAGTGCATACATGTGAATACTTCCGTTGACTTATAACGTAGTAACCAATTGACAACCTTTATGTGCTGGAAAATTATTCATAAATCTGTTCGCTTTTCACTCATTTCTCCAATCATGAATGCAAAACACACAAACACTGTTTACTTAGCATTATGTATTTATGCAACAACATACCGAACCTTCAAAAATGATTATGACTCACCTATTTGCAGAGCGAATGATTTCACGTCAGTGAATTTCACAGTCCCAATGAGCCGCTGAGACACAAGACATCACTCACTTTGGGCGGGGATGAATTTATCCATGAAGAAGAGATACTGACAATTGCATCCTTCGATAATACAACCAGAGCCAATACGTTCACTAGTTTAGAGTAGTACTTGTTAAAGCCACCATCTCAAACTTATTTTCAGTGGCGACAAACTCTCTTTCTTAAACGGCGTTTGTCAAGTTCAGGTAGGGTTAATGTTCATTCTGTTTTGACCGTGAATATGAGTCTCTGGGGAAATTACAGCGAGTACGTTTTGACCTCAAATCTTCTTCAGGCCTCCCCAGGAGGCCCCATTCATTTTGTCAGATAACAGGAAGTATATCTTTTCGAGTTCATCCGGTGTCGTTCAAATTGCCATTTCGAAAGAACCGCATTCACCTGACCATAGCTCTCTGAAACGACAATGACCGCTTCTCCTCAATCCATAATCAATCAACTAGAGCAGAATTGGTGCTGTTGTAAATAATAATACGGATGCTATCTACAGCAGTATATGACATCTCTTCTAACGCTAGCTAAAACTACTTCCAGAGTATCGTGGTTTTTATGTCGACGAATTGGGTATATATAGACGAGTAAATAACTATGCTGCAGTCAGTTTCGTATTGCACTTGAATATGTTTAAATGCACTAAACGTCCGCAGAAATATGGGCGCTCTTTGCTGAAAAAACAGGCACTTTATTACACTATTGCAGAGCTTCCTGGAGACTATTGGTGTTATAAGGATGCTACTAAGGTGAAGAGCTTTGCTTCTCATTGCATTCAATTTAAATGATTCAGAACAAGAATCCGTGTTCCGTTTTGTTTATCTTCTTGGACTCAATAAAAATTGACCTGTGTTGTTATTTAACACTCATTTGCTCACTACTGCTCTATGAAAAATGATATTTTGTCACCAGCTCTGTTTTCTCACTACTATTTAACCTATTCACCCAAGCGCAGTTCTTAAAGTTAATTAACTGACTGAGTTAATTAACCAACTTGGATGTGAACTCTATCAAAGCAGCGTTTGTTTGCCAAATCAACATAAGTTTTTGAGGAGCCAAAATATAATAACTTCTAAAAGTCTACTGTTGTTTTAATTGTTAGACGATGAGCAAGTAAAAACTGTTGGATTTTCTGACAATTTACAGTAATGCATCAAGTTGAATTTTAGGAAACGGTCTAAACAAACACATTGGTTTTGTGAAAATGTAGTTTTTCTATGGTTGATGTTGACTACATGTCTAAGTCAACCTATAAATGTTTACCGACTCTTGAGGATTGTTTTCACTATTCATCCAAATAACTTTCAGTTCGCTGCAGATGAGTAGTTTTGTTGCACAAAAAATTGTATGTATGTCAGGTCGACAGTTTACATTCTGATATGAAATAACCAAACGAGTATCTTCACTAGAAAACAGTGATGGCTACTGAGCCACTGACCTCATATCAGGAATGAACGAATTATCATATTTGGACACACCCACATTTACTTATGGGTGACGCTGAGGTTTGACGTTCGTTTTGAGAAGGACGTCATGGACACATGAATGTGACTGAACATACGCATTCCTCAATTGAACTGTGTCAAGTATGAATCCAATATTGAAGTGGTCAACACTTTTGTGCCATGAAAGCATGACCGGATTTTTAGTCTTGGCCGTGGCAAGCATGTACACTTTGACAAGTTTTAACAAGAACATAGCTTAAGTATGGTGATTCTTTTTACGAAAGGATGGGGTGAAGCTTTGCGTTACGTTTAATTTACGCTGAACTTTCGTACAGTTGCGACTTTTGTAGTGAATTTTCAAGCATGATTCTACAAATTTTTCCGGAACGCCTCGATAATCGGTTATGTAGGGATGATATTTCACAAGGAATTGGTCTCAGCATTAGTTATCTATCTCCGCCTGATGAGTTAGCACGGAATTTTTTACTCAGCTACCCGCTAATCAGTTGCTAATAAAGATAGGGTGTAATTTTCATAAAGTATTTATCAAATGCATCTGTCTACACTAGTTTCTTGAGTCAAGGCTTGAAAGTGAACGAGTGTTCACAAATTTGTCTAAAGCATGAATATACACGGATTTACATTGTGACGAACTAACTAACGAAGTTGATCACTTTACTGTCCGTTTAAGAAATTATAGAGTTAGCTGACTTTCTTCAAACCAAATATTGGTCAAGTCCGATGAACTGTTGTAGTTTAGCTTGTGAACAGACCATGCAGTTGAAATGAAAACAAATAAGGACGCGTTTGTTAAAGCAATAGTAAACTGCGCCCATATTTTATAGAATTTTATTTGATTGGGTCATTCATGCATGACAATAACGTGATAGCATTTCACAAAACCTGTATGGGAAGTTCCTTCCACCAGCAGAAACAGTAACATCCTTCGAGGAGGAATTTGTTCTTTGCAAGGGTTGTTTTCACTTGCAGTCTAAAACACCACTTAAATCCCAAGGAACCCAGTCAAAATGTGTGCAATATGGTGAGTAAATCAATGTCATTTTGTCAGAATAGGTGGTCACTTGTCAATAATACTAACATCTCATCAACACTGTTCCAAGTATCATAATTTCCAACAGACCCTCTAAAGGATAGCGTATTAATGATAGATGCTGACTTAAAGTTGATTGTAAATTTTACAACCAGCTGATGCGCTGATAAATGAGCACCTGAAATGAAGAACAATAAATCTATCTGCATGCCAGCCAACCAAAAAAAGATAGAAGAAACGGAAATCAATCGAGCATCACTTGAAGCATTACTTTGAGCGGTATTACAATAAAATTAATGGATAACTGAAAGTTTTTCGAGTCCAGACAAGAACCAACTACCTCTGATTGGACACCGTCAACTTACGGATTGCAGAACAGCAATGTAATGAGTTCATATAGATCACGTCCCCGTTTAACGTTGACAATGTTCAAAAAGATTGCAGTTTGAGGTAGATCACCAACCTGAACCAATTAATCAGTATAACAATACGTCATTTTGAATTCCTACTCGCATATCATAATGCTGTACCGTCACTGATAGGTTGTTTTATGTGACATAAATTGTATTCAAAGTTACAAAATTTCCACGTGATACATGTTCTCGCCTGCTTGGCTGAACTAACAAAAACATCATGGTCCTTATTCAATGATTTGATATTCATTTTCGTCAATCACATCAATCAGGTTTTGCTTTCTGGCCAACTTATCACATCATGATCATTTATTTGTTCATTTACTGTCGTTTACGATACATTCACAAATGCTGATCCTCAGTCAGTCAACAGACGTCGGAAGTATTCTCAAACATAAACGCAGCTGGGAAGTTCAAGTTCGATGGGAACTGTTTCTACTCTGTTAAGTAAAGACTAACGTATTTTTGTCCTGTTGTTCTTCAGGCTGTCATTTTATAACTAGCTGGAAGGACTCAATTCGGACATTGCATTTTTTGTAATTTGACAATTGTTATACAGTATTTACTATTTTTCAGCATTTGCAAATACAAATCAACAAATGTGTTTCAGTTTCAACAGTTGAAAGTGAGATTCAAAATTTTGACTAATTGCTTAGCGAGATCTGACAATTATCAATCTCTCTGCCTGAACCGTTTGACAGATTAAGCCTTTTATCTAACCAAATTGTTCGTGCTACTACCTTGGTGAAATTTCCTCGTTACTGTTAATCGGTATCGGGAAATGTACATTTGAAATTTCTCCCTCCCCGTCAACCTAACGTGGTTGACAAATGATATATTCACAATCGTCTAATCATGATGGGTCGTCACCACTAACTAGATGTGTTGTCGGCACAAGAGGGATGGAACCAAAATTATTGCTTATTTCCATTGTCATTTAAAACAAATCAACAAACTGCAAATTGTTTGTGGCGCATAAACATTGACGGGGTGACATTATATATTTTTGAGTATATGTTAATGTAAAACACCAAGATTTTAATCCAAACACTAAGTTTACCCAGATTCTTAGTTCAGTTTCTTTCTGGCGTATGATTGGTATAATTGATTCAGTAAGCGTTCTGTAACAACTAGCTTCAGAGTGTAACTCAAGCATGTATATTCGCTTGAAAATATGTTTATTCGATGCTCTCCCCCAAGAGGTAAGTCTTCTGAACAATGAAGCCAGTTCACCATGGGTTCCAGAGAATGTTAGCGACATTCCAAAACAAACTTGAACCACTTTTTCATCAAGATATTGAAATTTACTTCCTGGTTCACATCTTTAATCCAACATATGTTTTGTTAAAAACCAAACTGCAGTATTTGACAGCATAATCCATTAGGAAGTCATTAAAATAATTTAACTTATATCGCATAGAACTGAGTGATTACGATAATTAAAAAAGCTCACCTTTGACAATCAATCTTGTGAGAAAATGACAATTTTCAAGACCCTGGACCTCCTCTGGCAAAAGTCTTGACATCTTTTAATTGATTCCATCTAAAAACCGCTTCAACCTACAACCAAGACAAACTGCTGAGCACGTGTAACAACAAACTTTTAGGACGATATTCAAACGGTAAATTTTGGTTTATCCATCACACTTTTTTAACTAACGGTCTCGTGATCATGCACACTCATCTTGCAACAACCCCGATTGTTTCTGGTAAGTCCTGCCCATCGCAAAATTAGAACTTCATTTGTGAGCTTGAATAACACTGAGTTTCTGCACCCCTAACATCTGTACTGATCTGATCTGCGGACCCCATCGAACCTGAAACAAACGACAAAAATCGCTCGCAACTTAGTTAATAATTACAGGCGTCATTCAAAATTATCATTAGGAAGCTCATTAGTATTTTATACAACATTACCAACCTCATGGATAAAAGAGTGAACTGTGTTCCACCCTCATAGGCGTACCATACAATTACAATAATTAACAGTTATCAATTAGCGGTTGAGTCCTTTTGAGAATTTTCATGATTCGATAGATTGAAACATTCTGTGTATCGAAATACTGATGCCCTCCAGTCTGTTACTGGCTTTATTTTCACATCTGGAAACTGAACCTGCTTCCTTATCAAACATACATTTCATTACCTATATCGTAACATTTTATCTTTTTCTTTAATGGAGTTCAGTTTCATTGGCCTGATGAACGAATGTGGCCAGGTGTATACATCCAGTTATTTGAACTTCATGGTTGAACAAAAGTACACGAAACACTTACACCTTCACGGCTTATTCCGTCCCTTTATAATGCCTACCTACCCTTTTCGGACTCTTTAGGCGAACACAATTTGAATGGGACTCGAACCGATGATAACTAACGTTACCAGTCAACTCTCTTGTTTTCAAGACCACCAGCCCTATGAGTCTCGCTTCTGACAGAGAAAAGTTTATGTTGCTGATGTGTACCTTGTTCAGATCTCGCCGGTTTAGATGGGGATTGCCCGACTATTTTTGTTGAGTTTGTCTTAATAGCCCCACCGGGGGTTGAAATAATGAGTATACTGATTTACAATGCTTTCCCTGAACATTTTCGATCATTATTTTCTGTAAATGGACAGAATCAGTGGAACTGGACATCATACAAACATTTCGATTTTACTACAACGATTCGGTTACCACATTAAATTAGCGAATTGGTTGAGTTGTTCACCGGATGTCGTTGCCCTCAGGGCCAGTTTCCCCATATGAGTTAAACGTCTGACAATTGCGGCATATTTCAGATATGAATTGGTTGTTTGTAATTCTAGATGATCTTATTGAAAGTCGTCAAACAGTGGCTTTCCGTATGCCAGGTGCCCTTACCTATCTGATTATCAAGTAGATACGTATTGGTTCATATCTGGTTCTTGGTTATTTTCTGAAAACTTTTACATTGCACTCTGTCTTAAAACAATCGGATCATCTTATAATTCCGGTAAAGGTTTCGTTAAAAAATAGCAAAACTAAAGGTTCCTAAAGTAGTTACTGAGTTCGTTTGAATGTATGCCAGAAAGCTTTTAAGAATAGGACTGTGAGGTCCTTTACATTGACAGTAAAGCGAAGAGTCTAACAAAAGAACGAATTCAGTGAATTCAGTAATACCGTACCTGCCGTTTCTAAGCAACATGGAACAGTTTACTCACATTTTCCGCATCTTCTGTTCAGATGTTTTTTTATCTCACAAAAATTTCCCTTATGGTTCCTAACACTGAGCAGTTCAGGTCGCAAACCTAATTTGAAGTTCTCTACGATTAATCAGCCACAGTAACTCCGATATAAGCTCTGGAAAAAAGGTTAAATAACTGAACGTCAATCAGTTTGCGTCTTGAATTGTCAAAATGCACTCAGAATTGTAGGCAGTTCTTAACCAACAGCTACCAAGATGCACCGAGTGGACTGTGAGGAACCGAGCACACTACGTTTTCTACAGTTTGTGAAGATGGAAGAACCGCCAAAGTGAACCGAATAGTTTATTTTACTGAAAGTAAAACATTATCAGCATGCTAATTAAAAATAAACATTGAACTGACAACAACAGATTTTCTACAATGATTGTAGGCAACTAATCCTTTGTTCTATTTGCCACACTTTTGCAAGAATCCAAATACTATGAAATGGAAATAATTTTACGTATTCCTACTCCACCTTATAATTTTATAAATATTTGGATCATGATCTTACGTGAAACTAGAAAGCGCAAAATGAATGCTTTTCAAGTTTTCGTAAGAAAAAGGGTCTGATTTCAATCAATTGACTAATATTCCGTTCGATATTACCCTGTTCTTCACAGTCGTACGATTGTTTTGAATAAACAGGTGATAGTTTTGATTTCCAGGAAGATGCACTACAATGGTCACAAATGATCACCGAATTTGACACCCCGTTTTTACTTAATCATAGGACAAACCATTACAGTTAAGGAACATCTATGAGGTTACCGATATTTTCTATGTTATGGATTGCGCTAAAAATACAAACATATGTTGGGCACCAATCATATCTGCTCATGGTATTACGTTCAGATAAATTTTTTTCTCGTTACGACTCTTCAGCTATGCATATACTCGTCGTGTTCTTTCTCTATCACGCTCTATCTCTAGCTTTGTTTTAATGGTGCAACCGTTTCGACCAGAACGTTAATGATCACACTACTATCCAATTCGTAGGTGAACAAGAGATTTGATGAATAGTCTACCTAAACCAAAAAAATTGGGCTCGAATATGAGTCGTATTAATCGAATTCCTTGCTGTTCCCACAGCAATATTAACTTCAAGCCATATATGAATAGCATCGCATGAATGGACTACTTGATATGAACATCACGATGAGTAATCGGTAATTGAATTCGGTGATGATGCCTATCAAAAAACAAACGTTTTGACTGTTTTATTCAACTAAGGTAAATGTGGGATTTAATGAAGTCTCATAGGAAGGATTCTGATTTACCGAAATGCTTACGTCTTACATGTATATATGATCTATCCGGTAAATTCAAGGGGAACACCGTCGGGGAAATTATGGAAGCTGTTCATTGAAAATGAAATTTACTTTCAGTGAGTAAGGAATGATCAACAATCGCGGTTTGTCAAAAGCTAATTGCCATAATAAGAAAATGATTTGATAGGCGCATTCCGACAAATACACAAATGAAATGACCTACTGGTCATTAAGGGGCTCGGCGGATAAATTAGCTTCAGCACCAGGCCTGCGATGCCGAAGTTTTTCATCGAAATTCCTAGAGAATGCATCGAACGTGATGTATATCCGAAACTAAGGTGCCCTTCATAGATGTCGCGATCGTTTGAATGCTATATCAATGGAACACCACACTCCCAATCAGTTAGATACTGCATCGCACTGTAACTGTACTGGAGTTCTGGTGAACTGTAAGCTGCGATAGACGATTTAACAGTGAGTTGGACATTTACGTCAGTGAAAAACATTCGGACAAGAAACAAGCATTTAAACTATACACGGGGACTCAGCGATGTGGATTCTCGGTTACAATCACCACGGAACCCGCAGAGTTACATCCGTAGTTTGTTCAATGTGCCTGGCGATACTCCGCTTGAAGTGTTGTCGGTAAGACCTAAGTTTTGTTGCCCACGCCGTAAAGATGATCACTTGGTGATTACAGTCCAATTTGAGAATCTGTTTAACAAAACATACCACCTGAGCCTCCCGTCTGCTGTAAATCTCTAGCAATTTGAATCAGAGTTGGACATTAAGGGTCACAAATTTTGCCAGTCTACTCTATCTTACAAGAGTCCGATAAACCGAAAATACCTGAACGCCTTGAGGATCTTGCGCACACCTGATAACATTCTGCCCACTCGGCCAAACGAAGGTGCCAGATTTGTGATTCCGAACAGGTCTGATTATATTGACAAGGTGTTACCCATATTTTCAGATGCTAACAAATTCAGAAGGACAGAACATGTGTAAGACAAACCGGAGCTTGTTGAAAGTCAAATTACTAATTCTTTAAAGCATCTAATCCAACATAGTTGTATTACACGAACTCACTTTGATGGTGATGAAAAAAATGGGCCCATTATCGCAGGTTTATATGGATTCCCCATGATTCATATAAGTAGTTGGCCATTTAGACCGATACTTGAGATGTGCACTTCACCGTATCACACAACTACCAAGTGGTTAGCGGACATATTAGGACCTATACGACGGAAATTGTGTCCACTCATTCTCCGTGACACTTTCGAGTCTGGGGATTCCGTGAGAGATATTAATGTTAGACACCGGTATATGGGCTACATTGTAAATTCGTTACTCACAAATGTTCCGTTGACGAAGGCAACTGACATTTTGTGTGATCATGTAGAACAACAGGAAAGCGTATTAGGATTACAGAAATCAGACCTAAAGTATCACTTTTATGGTGCACCCTAAATGTTCAGTTTGTGGTGAACGGCGAACTCTATCGATGCCTCTTAACAGTCATTTGGCTATTTCATTTTGTTTCATGAAATGTCCTGATGAAACCAACGTAACTATACTGACTTCAGAAAAGAAATTGACGAAATCATTTGTCCGTCACACTGTTACTTCTAATTAAAGAACTATTGGAAAACCTAGCCCCACCAAGGATAGGAAAACACTGCGTCCATCAATTGCTTTTACTGCTACAAAAGTGTCATTCCCTAAAACAATTAGACAGAATAGCCAGCAAGAATACGTTAATCGCAAATTACTTTAAACATTCTCATGTAATCACGTTGGGGACTAAGTGGAAGGGACTGATAAATCATCAGGCACTTGTATTGGCGCAACATTTACAAAGCAATTACGTACACACTGAGATATTGCCAAGATACTGCTAGCCCAAAAGCAAAATTCACCACCAGCCAAAGATGTGGCTGAAACTGTACAGAGCGTGACTGTCCCTAAAGTAACTATCTTGTTATTTACGACCACAAGGTATACTTCCAGTGATTTATGTAGGCGCTGTCACTTCGGCGTTTCTGTTCACTATTCTGTGTTCCAAACTGTTTTGGTTGACATTTTTCATGTGCCAGTACACCGGTAATTACCCAAACTATATACTTGCAAATAGTTGTGATGGCCAGTGTGGAATATCAGATATATAGTTTACTTTTATGTTGTTATGTTGTAGGAGTCTGCCTAGCAGCTGTTTTATGTAGTTCTTATAAATGCGGCGTTTCACAAAGATCGCTCCATTTTTCGAATACCCAAGTTCCACGATTAATAATGCTGTTTTGTGTCGATATTTCAAAACTATAGCGAGTTCTATAATTTTTACATATTTGTTTCCATTTTAGGCATAAGCATTTTCATCACATGCTAAGGCAATTCACTTCAGTGCATCACAATGTTTACATTAAAATCTTGGACGTGACCGCAAGAATGTGATTGGCCCAACTAACCGGAAGGGACAACCGATCTCAATTAGAGCACTTCGCATTGGCTACTTTGATAGAGGAAGTGGTACCGGTTATTCAAGGGTTGTCAGCGGCTTTGGTTAATAAAAACGGGGTTAGCGGTCAAAGTGGAATACAGATCCTCTGACCCTGTCCTTACTAATTCATCAAACTGCGAACCGTATTGGTTCCTTTGACAGGTAAAGGGTTGCGATTGGCTAGGAATGTATGTGGATCTCACGTCCAGTAGCCGTGAGCCTTGGAATCGTGGTAGACTTCGAGCTGTAATGTGAAAGTGAACTAGTTTGTGAGAAAATTTTCATCAGTTCTCTTGTGTACATGGCTGACGGACGCAAGTACACTCGCATGAGTCTCGAAACACGCAGACGTATTATCGAGGAATTCGAAAGAGGCGATGACTGGCGCGTGATTGCCTTTCTGAACGGAGTCAAGTGTAATCCTGCTTACAAGTGGCTTCAGGTGGACTGTGTCACTTATGAAACTCAGCCTCACAAAGGATACAGAGGCAAGATTCTAACAGAATCTCAGATCGATATGTTGTTGCAGTGGGTTTCTGTAGACCCAGCGATTACACGGCAGTTTTTGAGATTGCGCGTCAAGGCTGAGTTTGAGAAGGAGTTATCGACCACAACGAACAGTTGATACTTGGATAGCCGGCGCATAACTTTCAAGAAACTGTGTCAAGTGCCCGCTGACATGAACTCAAAGAAGATTTTGGAGTTATGGCGACTGTTTGCATATCGACTGATGGAGTGTTATGAAAATTAAAAGACTGCTGGATGAGTGAGACAAGCTTCAGTGTGTTCTGTACGATGTCAGTGGGATGTTCACTAGAAGGAACGAGAGCATGTTTCTCTGTAACAAACAGCCGAGACCGTAGTCTTCAGCTGATTGGAGCTTTCACACCAAGCTTGATAGTAGACTATACGACGAGGCGGGAGCATACAATAGCAATGATTGCAATAGCTAGCTACGAATACTGCTAGATCAGATGAAGATTAGCACACCCATGTCAAACATTGTGCTGATATGCGACAATGCACCGCGTCACACTGATCTGGAAAGTGTGTTCACTGAGGAATTTTATAATGGAGGTGTAGCATGCAAGCCGGCTGTTTCTACTCGGGTTGTCCGTTACACTTTCGGACCAACTGTGGGGCAATGTGGAGACATCAGGGGACAGCGTTCTTCCGAAGTAGGGGTTCCAACAAGTCCTGCAAAAGGAAATAACAAGAAACAAACATGAGCCAAAGGCCCAGTAAGCCATGCACGCGACTTACACAAACGATCACTAAAACGGCGCCGACAACACAGCAGCACGCTCCGTCACAAATTCAAATTCAACTAGTGCGCGCTCGCTGGTTTCCACCGCACGTCACAGAGGACAACTCTTACGACTGGCAACCTATTCGCCCATGCTGAATCTAACTTAGAATGTCTGGAGCATGATAAAAGCAGGAGTTCCTTGTTGCCAAACGATTTCCAGTTCAGCGCTGATGTCAGAGTGACACAATAACACGTCTGGTATAGTTCGATTAAATTCGACCATGTCGACCATGAATGGTTCCGTTTTTCTATCGTTACGAGGTACAAAGTAATGTAAACTTCGCTCAGTAACACTCATCACTCCGTGGTCGCCAGGTTAGATTTAGAAAGGAGCTTGTGTCATCACTCAGTATTACTCAATAAATCGTGTCCTGGCAACTCGGTCTAATGTTTGGTTGACTTCGCTTTAAGTTAGCATTTGAACTCCACAATAATCAACCAACCGGGCCGGAGTATAAATCAGAACATTTCTGGGTTGGCCTTTGTATACAAAAGGAAACAACTTCGAAAGGATTTTCAAGTCAGTCGGCTCTGTATTTCATCGCAATGATTGAATGCCGTTCCCATGATTTCAATGGGTATTTTTCAACTCTAAACAAATTTCCATGTTCTACAACTAGCTGTTGCGTGTATTCATTTAATTGCTCGCACCGAGTATCACACATTGTTCTTACCACAAGACGATTGTCTGATATAGTCCTGCGTAGTTAAACAGTGGTGTGATTAAAACAGTTTCAAGCGCAAGTGTTGCTTATTTAACTGACTTTAATCATTTTATCAGTAAGATAAACGCTTTTGTCTACCAAGTGCCAAGGAATAGACCAAACATGGTGAGATTTAGAATGTTGACCGTTTCCGAAGCCATACATATCCGATTGTGCAATCCTGACCTCTGCGCTCAGCAGAAGTTCGTGCGGATACGTAATCCCCTATGGTCCACAATCATTCAAAACTAAGATTTGGAACAGTGATTGCGTAATTGATAACAAACGCGCCGTCCATAACCTCTACTGGACGTTTTTCTGACTCACCCCAGTTACTCTTTTTTATATTTATTGTGTTGTAATTAGCCTGATGATCGAACACAGAAAACAAGTATTGTTCTCTACTTTGTCGTCCTCTTTTCCGTAACTCTGTCTAACTAGGCGCTTGCTATTGCTATTCTCACAACTTTCTCCAATCTGTCTCCCTAAATCAGTGAATCTCACTCATCTGCCCACATACCCATTGTTATCTGTCAGCCGCATCCTACCCATTGCTGTGAATATGGCCTCCCTTACCGGCCGCTGTGTAATTGCCAACATATAATCGATCTGCACGAAGGCCGGGTATTCAGACACATAAAACTGACCGGGTCGCACACCTTCTGCTCATCCTTGCCTGTCGGTTGCCTGTGCTTGCAGTTGTACCTTTGGATCCTTGACGGTCTACTTTAAGCTATCAGTGTACTGTATCGCGCAAACGAATTGAAGTTCTTTCTTCTAACTAATCATATTGTTTGTATTATTGTAACCACGTTTCCAGCGGCTAGATTTAGTTCTGAAACTTGGCGTGGTTGGTTATTTGTGCGCCGCTCAACGTTCATCGGAAGAACGGACAAGCGTTTACGACTCAATAAACACCAGCAACGAAATGGCTAAGCCGGTACCCGGCGTCTTCGATTATTAAACACATTTTGGATACAGGTCACTGGGTTGACCCTCTAATATCGTTCACCGCGTTGTTATGTAATCAAAACCCGAAGCTGTTAGCATTCACGGAAGTCATGCTAATCAAGCATAACCGACCACTCCTCTGTGCGCAAAATTGTTGAAACAGTCAACATCGTTGCGGTGGTGTTGACCCTGATTTTGTTTGTGTGTCATGTTTAATTGATATTCCTGTTGCCGTGCCCCCTTTATCTATAATCAACGGTTTTATGTATGCGACCGACGACAAAAAACGGAATGTTGGCATTTCATCTTCTATTTTTTGTGCGTAGCCTTCGCTGGCAGGGCGTTATACCACAAAAGTTGATCATATACTGTGCTGGTCAAAGCGTACCCCTGGCAATTTATGAAGAAATATGACATTGTTGTTACCCTAAAAAGAAAAGAAACGACGGGACATAAGAAGGTTTTTTACTAAATACCCCCTGTTCTAAATGAGGGACGGTCGACAATGACAAGAAAACGTCTAACAGCTGCTGTGTCCAGATTCTATAACGCTGTGAAACTTAGTATAATACCAGCCTCATCGGCTATGAACAAATAGCCCACGTCTGTCTCGTCCAGTTATCTGTGCAAATATTTATGTAGTTGCAATATGTGCTACAGAGGGAAGGCAAACCTACAACTAGCTTCTAATATCAAGGAGCATGTTTCCAAGTGGCTGGAAACACAACTAGAAACGTCAGGCGCGTGCAAAGAATTCGACAGACGTTACCCAATTTCATCAATAGCAAAACACCTTATCCAAAAAAGGACACAGTCAAAGTTTGTGACGAATTCTCTGTGATTTTTCAAAGCCACCGAAAACGCATCCTCCAGTTTGTTGAGGCTTTGTCTACCAGACTTCAGAATCCTCCTCTGTGCGTTAAAGAACAATTTCTGTTGACGTTGCAGCCGCTCTGGCAGTTAGCATCCCCATATTTTAAACCTTCATTTCTGTGTTTGTCTGTCTAATTCCTTGAGCCATTATTTCCGCCCAATGGAACCTTATCTCAATGTTCAACATTAGTTACATGTCCATGTGTGATCAGAATGTACAAAATAATACTCTGGAGAACATTACATGATTTTTCTTTTTGTCGTGTTGATAATTTAGATCAATTTTACTCAATGTTTCAGTTGATTCACTACAGAGTTCCTATTATGAGAACCCACGGGTATCAAAAGACATCTGGCTAATCCACTAATAATTAATTACCTGAGGTGCATTTGGGTACATTTGAAGTAGAATTAAACAAACAATTTCAATTTCACCTAGTGTTCAATTTTCACCATATTTAATTGTACTCGAAACAACCAACATAATTTCGTTTGCTCCCACTGATGAAGACCCGAATTTGACATTCTGGTTGATCATGACGTTAAAGCTATGCAATGCTGAAGATTGAAAAATCTAAGGCTTAATAATCTATATAAAGTGAACTTTTTGGGCTAAAAAGCTCTATCAGCCTACTTTAGAAAACTCCAAGAGACGTTTATAGGTTTGTGATATAGTTAACATTAGTGTTCATTGACATGTGGTCAAGTCGTCTGACTTATGTACCAGGCAAACGATAAAGGTTTGTTAGGAGTCTCCTTACTCGTTAATATCATGCATATTGCTTGGGCTCCGTTTGTCATCAAACATGTTGGTTTGTAACTGATCGGCTGTATATCTATATAGCTATTTATATACAATGAGCTGTTGCGCAGTAATTCTTGCTCCAAACAGAAATTGGTTGCAGTAGTTTCACATACCGAAAGTCCATCGACTAAATCCGACCCTGTGTGCTCAGAAACAGCTGCCCGTAAACTTGACCCTTCCCCGGACGCAGTGACCTTTCTTGACCCACCGACTGACTTTCCACCCTACCCCCTCTCTGTTCGATATATAAAAAACCGTCTCATGTTATTGTAAATTTGGTACTGATGAGTCAGTACGAAATGCTTGCCTCTACCGGTTTTCGTTTTCTGACTGTTTTGTTCAAGTTGGTTTGTGTTGGTCAGTTTCTTGTGATGAACATTTGTATGACCGTTTGCCATTCAACCCGTCATGAAGAACCTATTCACTACCAAAGTGTTAATTATCATACACCATGGACTCAGACAAAGTCGTTTCAACAACGAGAGCAGCAAACAGCAACTGAAGCAATTGAAACATTGCTTTGTAATCTCATGTTGTGAATGGGGATATTTTATTCAGCCACTGCATCCAAATTGGTCCCAAACTAGTGCAACAGTGTTGGCATTATATATTATAAATATGAGCGCCAAGTTATGGGACCAAAATGAGGTTCAGTCGCTTTGTAGTTATCATTGTAACTATCACATAAAGTAGAATCGTTTAGGTTCATCTACATTGTACAAACTGAAAAAATCCTTCAGGTTATTTTCAATGTATGGATAAGATGAAAACTATTATTATCATAGTAACACAGTAAAGGTTCTTTAATGAAATCTATCACTGAGGTAACACAAGCGAAATGATGTTCTCAAACCTGGATGATTGCACTCAGAAGAAGATTGTAATTTGCATAGAAATACATCCCGAGTTATTTTTATATTTGTACGTACAGAACCAGTTGTGAGACAACAAAATTGGGTGGAAAGAAAAATACAAGTCTGACCAGCCTAGTTTTTCATTAATAGCTGAATTGAATGACTAGCGGTAGACAGCAATCACTCACACTTTCCAGTGTTGGACAATACTCCCAACTTTTACGAAGGCTAATCAGTTACTCCAGTTTGTCATCATGTCTAACAAAATGTGTAATAACTAAGTTTTACGGACGAAAACATATAATGAATAAGGTTTATTCACGTGTTAAATAAATTTATGACATTAGCTGTTTCGGACAACCTGGTAGTAACCTGTAATTTTAGCAACAAAACAAAGTAGCCTTCCAAGTGCACTTCAAACTGAATAACAGCTTCAGTTTTGTTGTAATGCTCAATGGTAGTAGGACTTAGTTCTATTATTGGTCAACAGTAAAAGCATGTTTTTCAAATGGAATGAACTTACATGTAAACATTCAGATCACAATAGTCTTTGTCTGATATTATTCACAATTGATACGAACCAATTGGTTAAATAACCAAAAGAAACCGCCATTAATTGATACCTGCCAAAGACGTTGTAAGTTTATGTTTTGTTTTGTTTTCTTGAATGAAGCTTTGATGGACGTGATCACTTGAGTACAATGAAACGAAAATTAAATTTTCTGTTCTAAGTTTAGTATTAAAAATAAGCAAACTTGCTTAAAGTTATGTTATACAATGGTTATTAAATCAAGCCATGGAAAGGACGACAAGTAACATTAGGCATAACTAAAAGCTTTGCGTAACTGAAGATCACATAGTCCGCGAAATCAGTTTCACTTTCACATCCTAACAGACGTAACAGATCAGACGAAAAAGGAAGAAAAGCATGTAGAACTTTTTATGTGGATGTTGGATCGGGCATCGATTCTTGATATACATTTGATTGTTAACAGACCATAATACTGTTGTTTACGGATTTACTTGTGTCTTGTTACGATTGAAATGCAAATGAATCTGATTTAGCTGGTAGTTAAATATGACTCAGAGATCTGACAGATCTGAGCTGAAGCGTTCATTCTGACAGCTGTTAAAGTCAAGTGGTTTGGATTGACAACATTTCTCTCAGAGATGAATTGCTTAACAAATTCAATCCCTAGGCTATTTCACAATTTACGGTCAGTCATAAGAAATAGTGCAGTGAACTAATTTCTTTAATAAATGATTTTGGCGTAAGTTTAAATGTAGAACTGATTTTTTATGCATGTCAGTGTCAAACATGATTTAAACAGAAATGATGATAGTTTTGTTATTCGTGTATGAGAGATTGAAGTAATGCTGTTGTTCTGATTAGCAACTTTTGTGTAGTACGTAACATACGCAGTTAATGTTTATCTTTAGATGACCGGCTTGTCAGATACCGTTGCTCCGAACCCGTTATTAGACTATTAATTTGAATAATTCATGCTTAATGTTTCCGATCGAAACGTTTTCCGATAAATAAATGATGAGGTTTACTTAGTTTATCACATAATGAAAATAATTGTTTACTTAGTTCACTTAATAGCTTGTTCTTACCACAAACAAATACGAGCAATCAATGGAAACCCTGGACCCTAATATACTTTCTTATGAACTGCAATGTGTAGGGGGTTCTGGCCAAACAGATAAGTTGAATGAAGTTTATGGTCACCCGTTAAGGTTACGCCCAAAGGAAGTGTGTCATAACGTCCGTATATCGGTGTGAATAAAACTCCCTCCAACGCTGAATAAACGTAGATTAGAAAATATTTGTCACAACCCCGAAGTACTGTGATAAACTACAGTACCATCTAAATGCTAAACATTTCAGTCATTTCGTTTTTATACGATATTTAAATTACTGTCAACAGGAGTAGAATGTTATTTTTCAAAGTAGTAAAACATCTCTCACGCGTATGTGAAAAAACAGAGGTCAGAACATAGTTGCTGTACTAATCACATGAAATGTATATCATACTTTATGTATACTTGACACGCTATGTTCAGCCTAGTCAAACCACGTGATGACAATCTGAAATGTACACTTAGAACGCCAAACACTCATATGACAGCTGTTCCCAGATGATGTAACTAGCTGAAGAGTGAGGAAGGTGATAGCAGTGATCTAAGCTTCTGGTTTCACTAATATGTAAAGAACATTGTAAGTAAACCAGGTTTTGAAAATTCCATCAGTTCGGTCCATAACAGCATATGTATGTGAACAACTAATGTGAGTCAGCACTTTGAAATGTCATGATTTATTAAAATATGCAGTGTACAAATTCCACAACATAACACCATTTACAACGACCAAACTGGTCTCAGGCTGTCTCCTTATACGATACCCCTTAGGTTTCAATTATAAAAAACCGTCCAGTTTCATCCAGAGGGAATCAGTTACCCTAGTGAACAGACTGCCCAGCGGTACAATTAAATCGTTAACACTTTACCTTTCATTTACACCCATACTACGGGGTCATGGTCGTAGTCTTAAGTCGATCGGTTGTGTATGGTTGGCTTGCAAACGGTCAAGCATCCATATCATTTCCGGAAAAGGTTGGAAAAGGTGTTTACGAGTTGGTCTCGGTGACCACTAGCAAATTAATGGACAGTTGTTTCGGCCTTGAATGGGGTGAATGTTTGCTCGTCTGCAGACTAACCAAAAATATATCTGATTCATTTTAGACTATGAAGAAGGAAACAGGGATAGCTAAGAAATGTTTCATTTTAACTTACCACAACGGATTTTAAGCGCCAACGATCTATACTCCTTTATCTGTGTTAACCTTTGAAAACTTTTTTTGAAATAACCACAATAAATTTGGTGTCGCTCACCATGGCGTCTGCCTGGTACGCAAACTCACAACGTTTTACTTATTTACCACTTGCGTGAACAATGAGGTCAACCCACCCCACAGCCAAACTATGATAACAAGCCATATTTTACAAATAATTTCACGACACCATGTTGCACTGTCCACTTTTTATGTTAAGTGAAGTAAGTTAATTACAGTTAGTACTGATGATAAGTTTTTGGACACGAATGAGTTATCGAAGATAAGTAGAAAACGATGAGGTAAGGCTTAAGACCATCCAACATGTGTGTCTTTTCTCAACCCACAACTACGCGCACAAAAAACATGCGTTAAATGCATAAAAAAAGGTCATTAGGCGACAGCTGAGAATTCTGCGCAAGACAAGATCTAGGCGCCACCTAGATGGGTTGATAATTTACTGGAAATTGTGCGTTTATGTTGGTCACGAATTGAGGCAGTCGCTGTATACGGCAAGCCATTGTTTCCGCTGTTTCACGAGAGATAATTTTCATAAAAATAAAAAGGTAAGGTTTTTTCTATTAGGTGGATATAATTTTACGTAAGAAAGACCACCGAAAATCTTTATCCTGAACAACAACAAAAGATGGATATCTTCTACTTCATAGAACTTAAATGTCCTGCAACTTTAGTATATCGAGTTTCCAGCCGAGTCCATTCACTGAAATCACAAGACACGAGTTTTACTCCTGATAGCGTCAGTCAATATTACATATTGTTGCGTGGAAATGGAGAAACATTTGCCCAGGGGATGTCATTGTTGACATCAATTTCATCAGTTTTTGTTCGGCAATTAGACAGGCAATAGTCAATTGTCCCAACGACTCCAACAATTTATGAAAAAAAACTTTTATCTTACTTTACCTTACATGGATGATGACACTATTGCTCCGTTGAAAGCCTGAATCACAGCAGTCGTGTACCGCAAGTTCTAAGCAGCCCAAACGGTCGTGCTTTTCAGCAACACCCGGATCTCAGCGCCACCGCTATAAACACCGCTACGTCATTTGTGAGTGTTAGTATGAGTGCTGGGCCATTTATGTGGGCAGGACGAGGCGGCACTTACACAGTCGGACAATTCAAACTCACTCCAGTTTGGGTCCGTAACACGCTCACAGATATCACCTAATCATAATACTGCCAGGAAGTGATAGGTCACAAATAATCGAAGTTATCAATCGCGAGACATTTCAATTAACCCTGAAGCAAAACTCACATATGTTACAGAAGAAAATCCAATTACTTCCCGCTTAACGAGGGCGGTATCAGTTGACAAATGGAAACAAGCTTTCTGTTTACAAAAAAACTTGTTCACCAGTACAAGATTCTCTTAGTAAGTTGTACGCCCTGACATGTATGTAGTTATTGGTTTTACCGTTCGTTTACCCAACGTGCACTGAACGTTGTCACATAACCCCACAAACAGCAATACGTATCAGATGAGATGCAGCAAAATGTGCTCTAGAAGTTTGTTACATAAATTCTCTTTCTGCCTTCTCAACTTACTGATTATTAATCCCGATTCCTCAACTGACACTAAATCCTGATTGTATGTATGCAAACTTGAAAATGCCAGAACATTCTATGTGACATTTTTGTTTAATGATTTGAAGCGCAAATTTTATAACCTCTCATGTAAATATACGGTATAGATTCTATTAACTTTTAGCATTGTAAATCGAAATGAATCGTAATATTTTGGCCAAATGATGCTTTAAATGTACATCCAACACAACGAGAAATATATGTTGACTGTTTGACCTGCAGTTCTGGTGTATACTCAGTTGATAAGTAAATGATAGTATCTGAATCTGTGGCGGTATGACGGCGTAATTTTATCTTACGGTACCGAAACCATACATTGTGTTTCCAAAGGAAAACAAAAATAGTCACTCTACCAAACTCATTCGTTAGGCAACACTTGGGAATAGACTGATGGTTATATGATGTTCATTTCCGCGAATTTCTACATTAATTTGGTGTGTACATACGGAAGTAACAGATTATACCGTAATGATCAGACTCAAACTGACAGATATTTTTAACCGTTATGACCAACAGTTATCTCAGTCAGCGTAACATCATAATCGCGTCACAATTTAGTAACGCCATCTTTAAAATATTGCGTTACTTGGTCACTTGTCGTATGGTTTATGACATAAAAGTTAATATCATAAAGTAAATTGAGAAATTCCGTTTATTTTCTACACTGTGGTAATGACAAATGTTCAGGAAATAAATGCAAAAAGATAAAATAATTAATCTTCGTAATATTACAACTCAACCTGTAAATAATGTCACACAAATTATCAATTTTAGCAAAAACATACTTATTACTTTACTCCTGCACAATGCTGCGATCACAGCGACAGTAAGTTCTTGAATATAACGTTTGTATTTCAAACTTGTGTACATTCAGTACTTTTCCGGTACTTTATAATATTTTGCTTACTAGTCCAACATCATGCCAACCGTAACAGACAGGTGTATTCATCGTTTACTGGTTATTTCCAACTCCTAATAATCAAAGCGTTAACAAATTGATCAAATTAAACACTTATTCATGGAATTTTCCTACCCAGTAAAACGTAAGCACATTTTTCACTACACTTATTTTAGGTTAAACACTCTCAATTATGTTGAGACTTCAATTCGCAGTGCTTGAGGATTTACGTAGATTCTTCTTTTTTGAGAAAACACTAGGTATTTTACTGGGGTGTGTGGCAAGGAGTAGAAGTAGTCTCACAAGTGCACAGAGTCATAAGAGATGATTTAATAGTCATTCAAACTTTTGTTGGGCAAAATTTTCAGAGTACAGGGCAATGATATTTTACTATGTAGAAACGGAAAAAATACTCAATATTAATGATATGACGACGTTTATCAATATAACTTCAACACTGATTGAGTTTGATGTAACAGAAAATCATGTTCTTGGGATGGCAGAACACTACACCAGTTTGTTCAAAGAAAGTCAGTTTGTAATCCCAAGAAGATTTACCCCTTACATTATTAATAGAATTGGTTTCTTATTATTTTAGGTACTATTCATTGTAGCACTATACTAAATCAAGTAATGCAAAGTTTCTTTACAACACTCTGTCGTGTTAGTGACAGTAAACTACATTGTAGTACCCGTGTTTTGAAGAAAACTCGAGTTCACGGGGCAAAATAATGCCTGCATGTAAGTTACTGCTGAGTATTCATATTGTGAGACAAGTTTATTAAAGGAAACATTTCTAAATTGATACTTCAAACATTTGAACTAAAAGTACTCAATGATTATGAAAGAACAATGTGTACACTCGGTTACGAAAGATGTTTATTGTTCAAAGAGAAAAATGTTTACAGGTGCAGCCAGTGTGATAAACAATACCATAGATCTCAACCAGATTTTGTCATCAGTTCAACACATTGTGTCTCAAACTGGTCAACATTAGATCTTACCAGAAAAATTCCACAATCTACTAATCAGTATTTATCGATGGGTTGCCACAGTTTACTCTTATTAGCTTACTCATACTGTGTAACAAAATCGAGGGTATACCCTTGCTGAAAAGTTCTGGAGCCAACAGGACGGTTACCATGTCTACCATTGAGATGATAGCACAACTCAGGAATTTCCTGTAAACGATCTAGTTTGAAGTTTTGCTTGGAGTAATTCAGTCGCGCTTACTGTAGAGTCCTTGGACTACTGGACAACCGGCTAACTCCACATGCTCTGTTCCGGGTCAAGACAAGAATATTCGTTAATAACAAGCTCTGACAACAGCTGTAGCCGAGTTGAAGCACCCTCTTCTAAAAGGGCCAGACACAACGGTCTGTCCGAATGTGCAATTGCGACTGTATACGGATAATGCCCAGCTTGTCGTCCACATTTCTTTCAGCGGCCCAAAAAGCATGCCACTTACACTTTCAGTAGTCCTTAGCGTTGTTGTGCCCGCAAAAGACGCTTGGCCTGAGAATTCATTTATTGCACAAACTCCCGTATGTGTCATGTCAAAAATCAAACCTCAAACGCGTACACTCATTTGCGCGTCAGACATGCATTCACATACATCGTTTGATATTACGTTGTCAGGTCTTATCCACCGTCTCCCTTGCGTTCGGAGCTTGCCCTTTTGTTCTTGAATGACACCTGTGTGTAATATGTTACTTGTGAGTAGTATACTACTCACAACGGAACTGCTCGTCATACAACAGTGTTATAATTTGTATCTGTTAATTCTTTTGCACACAGACACATAAGCATAGTTGTCGTACGACGGAGTATCGGTTCCCTGTGTGTCACCTTGCGCGGCTTTACGTTAGAATTATTAGGACGTACACCAATGCGACCGTCATATTTATGTAAGATTCTCAATCAATTGTTGAAACCAACGCTGTGATTGATTACTCATGTCATCACAGTTCAGCTGCACATGCAAATCACAGGCGTTTACATAAAAAACTGAGTTTCTACGCTTTCTTCCACTATGAGTAGGACTGGACCAACCAAGTTACAAACAGTCAAGTCATCAACTCTATGTCAGTGATAAGATACTTGTGTGGAAAATAGTTTATTATACAATCCTCGTTTCGGAATAATGCAGCAAGTGTTAAATTCATTTTTCTGTCTGTCCACCCAAGTTGTATACCTGACAAACATTTATTAAAAAACCTTTTATAGCTTATTTTCTCAGTCAATACACACCCATCCAAGAAAGTACTTTCTTGCTTGCACTTAGACCTTGTAAAAAGTTATCTCTTTATTTGGTATCCGTGAAGCAAAACGGACCTGTTCTAACTTGAATCAGAAATTAAAACCGCGCATTCGGAAATCAAAACGTTAGCTTCACCAGCACAATTGACCGAAACATTGCATTATTCTCAGCTTGTCATCAAAACAAAGATCAGCCTCAAGCCTACAGAATGGTGCTCCAACACACTATGGCATATTTATCACATTGAAAAAGTTGTTTCAAGTTATATTAAACTCCATTGCAGTTAGTCCATTATCAAGCTTGACAAAACGAATAGAAACTTCACTGAATAACCAAGTCCGTTAGAAAATGTCAAACTGATGGCGCCGACACACAAACTATGGCCAGCAGACTTCGTAGAATTTCTGACAACTTCTGGAAGATTACTACTTACTAACCGTTGATGAAACATTTCGGAGCTTTTAACTAACTAATACTGGTGAATTATTACGGATTTCTAGCGGTTTATACAGTTACATTTGTAAGCAATTTGCATTCATTGTTGGTCAGTCCAACTTGCCTTGATACGTTTGTGCAAACTATTCAGTAAGAGCTACATCCTGATTGTCCACAGTGTGGCCATTTCATCACATATTAGACTCTGATGAATAGTTTAGCAGACTGTAATGTACGCATATCGGTTTTTGCGGTCCACTAACGAATTATGGACAGTAAGTTCACATTTAACTTCATTAATACTGTTACGACTAAACCACTTGTCGTTTTATTACTCGGTAAAATGAGTTATGGCCGTCGATTACGGAATCCTTTTTGCCCCGATTCTTTTGTATTTTCGTTTTTCACAGGGTTTATTAGCTCTTTTTTCAGCAGAGTTCGTTGTTCTTGGTTGTGCCTATAATGTGATTGTTACCATATATAATATATGCCTGAGATTTTTCCTGAACTGTGTAGTTAAAAATGTATTCTGTGACGAATTCGTTTTGCTCGCTCCTATGTCAAAACGTACCTCTACAAAATTATGGGGGTATGTTTGAGCATGTTGAAATTGTGGATGATTTCAGCAAGCTACAATCTTTTCAGTCCTTTTGAGAACTGACATATCTTTTCAGAATTCTCCCGGTAAGCACAATGTGAGCGCCAGGAAATATTTTTCTATACTTCCTTCGTCGCGTTCATTAGTTCGACGGATAATTTAGGGATTGATATTTCTTTATACTCGCCTATCTAGCAGACTGATTCGACGATAGAACAAAAATCTCCGATGTAAAAATGCAGTTAGTTACAATTCAACTTCCATTCAAGTCTGTCATTTCGCCCAAACCAGTTAATGGAAACAAAAGAAAAACAATGACTGACTGCTAACCGTTAAGTCATTTTCAACAAGTTTGTCCTTCCGCACATCGTCACTAGTGCCCCCATGAAGGCGTTTCATTCTTTTTGATCACTTTTCACTTTTACGTTTAATGTTATACCCTCGACAGGTTCAAGGACTATGACGTTCGCCCCACCCCAAACTTCTTTGCCCTTGATGCTAATTCAGCATGAACACTGTCGTATTGTTTTCCAAACCTCACGAAGGAGCACACTATGGTGTTGCTAGTGAAGTCTTTATCAAAATTTTCACTTCGAGTAGTCATTTTATTCCTTTGGAACGCGCTACTCAGCGTCTTGACAAAGCACTTAAAAGTCCTGTTTGTTAATTTTTCGCATGACGTACCGATACACAGCAAGTTTGATCGATGTTGTAGCTGAGCTAACTGCCAGTGGTTTGGATTGGTGCAAGATGCAGGAGGGTTTTCTTCCTTTGCTTATATCAGGTTACTGTCTCATAGCCATTTGGAAAGCATAAAATTAAGTGTTCGGTGTTTGCCACACTGATTTATCAGTTTCATGAAAATTACTTTTCTATCGATACTCCAGTCTGAAATAGACAACCTTAGCGAGTTAAATAACTTAGTCGTCTGTTAAAAAAGCTCGTCCATCTGATAAATTATGTGCTGAATATATGTCAGTTTTCCCCAGGCTGTTTAATGTGCAATATGCAAGCAGGTGTTTCAATAATATTTACTAGTTGACCAACTTGTAATTTTTTCGTAACATTGCTTGCATATAATTGTGATTGCCCAATGCAGCTAATGATTTCATGGTTGAGTACAAATATTTTCCCCGAATGCTTTTTGGTCATGTTCGTTGTGAAGGGAGAAGAGGCAAACCCCTGACTTCTGATTATTCTTGAAATAACTTGTGCAACTCATCAGTAGCTCAGTCTATGCGGTTCAAGCATATAAGCTGTGGAAATGGTGAATATTGTTAACAGCCTCTGACCTACTATGTAACTACAAGATAAACAGGTCCCAAAATTGTTATGCCTACGACTAAATAACCAAACGGATTAGATCAATATGTCTTCAAATGACGATCTACCAGCTGACTCACAAATGCCATAATCTTCTTCGGTATATGGAATAAGGGAAATCAATTTTGGAATAGTTTCGGATTTTTGGATTTCTTACTGTTTCAGATTGTAATCGTGATCAAATATCATAATCACATCCAAAGTGATCCTGACATGCTTACGTGATCTATAATCGAAACTTCACTCACAGCTGTGCACTTATGTAATGACTTTGTTGGTCATGGCTTAAATCAAACTCACTCAACGTTAAAATTCTCAAAATATATATACGAATTTTCTACCTTGACTCAAACTGTGTTTTCTGATAAACTTAAACTCGTTATTCCAGTTCAAACCGGGCACCATCCGTAGGCAAATATCTACACTGCAGTCGCTGAAAAAGTATTTACTAGCATCGGAGAATACAAAAAAGGATTGTTTAGGTTCGGTACAGAAGTTCGTGGACATTCATGCCAAATTGGCTAGGATTAATGGCTGTATTGAAGCGTTTTCAAATTGTTGGTCCAGATGGGATGTTTTCATTAAAAGTTCACCGAAAATTGCTCAACAATAGCTAAACACTTGGCTTAAAGAAGAGTGAATCGATCCAAATCATACAGAATTTCTTAACCAAAAGTGACTCATCCAAATTCATTGCACCCCATGTGATTTTGAAGGATTATAAACAACAGTGAGTAACACAGGATGCCCGATTATTAAGTTTCTTCTACCTCGAGTTGCATTTGTCTGGGCGACTTTACTTATTGAAATAGGTCCAAGAATAAAACCTGAGTATGCGCTATTTCCCCGATTGCATATCCCTACCACGACTATTCTTGATTGGTTAGTTATCATTGAACCACCGGTTTGCATAAATACGTCTGCCAACGGTCAAGAGTAGTAACATCAAGAATTTATGAACTTACAGAACGCATACCTTCGCTCAAAGGACATAACTGAGTAATTCACAACTTGCCTGCATCAGTCGCCGTAATGGCGTTAACATTTTATCCATTTAAGTAAACCTAATTACACAGGATGCAAAGTGAATCCGACGAGAAAGACCACGTCAAATGGAATACCCAGTCAGTTTGACGAGCGATCTCGCAGACCACACACATGCACGCAAAAATGTCAGATGTTTATGAGTAGATAACAAATGATTATACAGAAGGAAACAGAGCAGATATGGTTGAAGTAATTTTTTGTTTCTACGTCTTAATAATACATTCATTCGTATTTGTTATTTTATTTAGAAAATGTTGCCTATGTTAACTAGGACGTCGAGCAAAATATCCGATTGATTTTCAACGGAAAGATTCTTATGTATACGGTTGATAGCACTGCATTTTCCAAATAGCCATTTCTGACACACATCGTCAACTCTGAAATCCTACTAAAGAATCACGCGATCAGGAGCCGTCTATGAAGAACAATACCTCGTCAAATGGACATGATTATGCCGACCATACCCAGTTGAGATATACTGTCGGATGTAAAGCTGTTTTTGATATTGAAGAAGTCATAGCAGGAAAAGAGCTGATCATGAACAATTCAACAGATCTTATAGTGTATTTCAGTTTTGAGGGTGGCCGTGACTCACCAGTCCAGTCCCTAATCTGCCTACAGTATAACAGGTCTAAAGTTGTCTGAGAAGTTGGAACATTGTTTGCGATATTGGTCGCAGCTAACGGTTCCTCCGGACTCTTCACAACCGCAGATCTTCTGTCAATGTAGTTCGTTAAGACCGTAAAAACTAACAATCAATCATTAACTACGAACCTTGTTCTCACTAAACAGGTGTTCGGAGGCAATTCCGTAGCTATTAGTATGAGCGCGGGAACCGAGGAATCGCGAGTAGAAGTGAAGAATTGGGTGGCCATATTGTAAACACTTCGTGGGATGAAATACCAAATGCCACAAGTTATGTGCATCAAATCATCTTAACCGAAATGTTAAAGAAACCATTACATTATTTGGATTTTAAAAGGCTAGTCCTATAGCCTAAAGAGACATCAAACACAGATGTCTATTTCTACGGACTTGTTTTACATAGTGGCCTTGTGGAGCCAGTTTTTATTGTAAATTGAATAGTAACATGTCTGGACATAAACATGACAATTTTGGGATTGTGTGATATAGTCATTTATTTACTTTCATATAAAACCATTGTAAAGATCTGCAAACTCCAATTTAATTTATGAAAGACTTGATTTAGTAAACGAATCCGTACTTGCAAATGAAACATCAGGCTAGTAGTACTATCTCTATCTCTCTGGCAAGACAACCTTCAGGATAAATTGTCCACCTCATTTCAGGCAGCGAACTTCTAGCATTTGGTTCTCCAGGGAACCGCGTATCAAATAAAAGTTATGTTATTTAACAAAACTTGAACATCAGATTCGACACTCATCCGATTGAAAAAACGATATATACACTGTTATTGAGGTTGGAGACATTTTACGGTCTCCCAAAACCGTCTGGACTGTCGACTGTACATTTGCTTACAGACTTTCGTAGTGGTCGTTTTGATCAGATCTGGTTACAGGGCCATGAGTTTCACAGTTCGAAGTCCTGCGTTACAGATGAGTTACTCTTAAAGTAGACAACCCGTCGAAAGCTTTTCTTCAAAGTCGATCAATCCGAAATTTAGCTTACGTGCAAAAGCTCCGACCAGAGTGAACTAGTTTCAAAAATTTAACATTAAAATCCTAAGACTAGCAATCACAACGTTGGACGGTTGGCTGAATCAAGTCTGCAAGTTCACTCTTCTTAATGGGTTAATATCTTAAATCAACGGGGTGTTTGCCGTGACTGCTTTAAAGATGACAGGCCACCCGAAGAATTACTCTTAGACTGACGTGGCGGAACCCTGAGGTATGATTTGTCGGTGGAGTTTATCTTGAGGCTATTGCATTTGTGGTCAGCATGATTCCCTCTTGCATGCAAAAACCATACTTAGAATTATGAGTCGATCACGGAAAATAGTATTCACAACATGAACCAATTTATGCTTGTTCTGATCAGCTGAGTTTGTTTTCGTGGTAGCATGGCAAACAGGATTGCGGAACCCAACATTCAGGTTTTTCTTAAAATATCCTGCTACAAGTTTTGCTAGGAAAACCTATTTATTGTGGCCTTTCAAGACGTTGACTTTGGTGTCCAGAGAACTACTTAAGCAGGCCCAAATTCAACGTCAGGGGCAGCCACCAATTAGTTGACGGGTTTCCAATGAATAGCGGGTCACTCTCGGATTCTCTACTGTCCGCTGTTTTCGCCACTCATTTTCTAAGTGCTGTCATGTCATCATTGTTGTTCAGTCCAGCCGGCTATATAGAATTTATAGGATAGGAATGTACTTTAGAATGGCGTGACGGTAGTCACAGCAGATTGTGCAGGCAGACTTGGTT
Organism: Paragonimus skrjabini miyazakii; assembly: GCA_014338405.1. Classification (NCBI taxonomy): domain Eukaryota; kingdom Metazoa; phylum Platyhelminthes; class Trematoda; order Plagiorchiida; family Troglotrematidae; genus Paragonimus; species Paragonimus skrjabini miyazakii. Next base: position 38,154 of record JTDE01003490.1, read on the forward strand.
CTTCCTAAAAGCGTTGAAGTTGTCATGGCCAACCACACACCATGACCGATCAAACCATAATGGTTCCAGTTGCGTCATCATGGTGATTTAATCGTATCAAAACGTTGTTTCCGTGTGTGCCGATGACGTGTCTCACCTCACTCAAACTAGCTACTTGTTTTTGTCCGTTTCGCCCTGACAACTCTGTTTCATATAAATTGTTATGTAATTAGCCTGATGATGAATAACCGAAAACGAGCGTGTTAGCTATACTATTGTTTTCTGATGATTACCCTGGGGATTTTTAACCATCTAAAAGCGTTTTATAGACGAGTTATTTGAGTCAAAGGTTACAGAGTGAGCCACCAATTAAAAAGGCTGACTTCATTGGGTTACTTTCCAATAAATCACAGAAACCCGAATGCGGACATAATCCTAATTTACAAAGTTCTTAGTGCACTTGTTCATGCACTACCAGGCTCCCACTTGTGAACGAAATGACCTGTTAGATGACCACAGTTTCAGACTCCAGTTTCACGTAAAGTGTTTACTGCGGACCAAACCGTCTCGGCTAGTATTTTGCCACTCCGAGGACATAATCTAAGTCTGTGGTCACGAATGACCCGGTTGCTGTTTTCAAAACTACAGTCGAGTGGCATATATGGGAGCCTTAACCGAAATTGTCGTTCTCTTGACCACCTACTTAATGCAACTTCACAAGTTATCCGTTGTACATCTTTTCGCATATCTGCCTGGTTTCAATCACTGTCTATAAGCATATTGGATGGTTGTATCAGTATGCTGATATACAACGTTCGACACTGACATGCTGCAAACCGATGTTTTTCTCCATATTCCAGTTATTTCTTTACACTACTGACCAACAATCATTTTATTTCTCGACCAGACAGGAACGTGTGGTATTGCAACTCCTTTCTTGCAAAAACTTTTGAACAAATATTGTCTGCTTCGAATGCTAGGTATATTCAACTCTTCCGTGGTTGCGCGATTCTCAACTGGACCCCATTCATAGTTCAGTTGTTTTTACTGGAACTTTAGTATGCCTTATTTGTTGACACTAAACATTTAGCAGTCACTTGGTAGTCATCACACGATGGTGGTTCAAGATGACAGTCATTTCGTTAGTATTCCTGCTTTGTTTATTGGACTTTCACTGAAATGGACATCCAGAACACATGCTGAACACGTGCACAATGTTAATGCACTTACAGTCACATATATCGTAGCGTTAAATTTGGAAAAGACTTCTGACCATCTCGACCAACGAAACGTAACCAAATTGTATGGTTTCCGGGTTAGTTTTGTGTTCGTTTTGCTTACTACATAAGCGTTACTTAAGCACAATAAGCGGTACTGCCTGACTGTAATTGATTTATCATAGTTGATCTTACGTAGTTTTTTCATAGTTTAAACTGCCCCTGCTAAGAAACACACTAGTTCATATTAAGCAGAACTTACAAAAACTCCAACAAAATCAATACAGTCTCCGTTCAACACAAATATAGAAGAATCAATCAGTGTCCACTTCCTAGCAATACTAACAGCGGTAATCAGCAAAACTGCCTATATATTGATGGCTAAGTGCGAGTCGACAAAATCACATTTTTGAAAAACGTGGTATGGTGGTATTTCAACCTTATGATTAATTCGAACCTTATTTTCGTCTTCAAAGTTCTTTAAGTTCGTTACTTTTTTATCACAATCAGGAAATTTCGCGCTTCACTTAACTTAACTGAGCACCTCTCACGTGATCAAAAACAAACAAACGGAAACCAAACAATGTTAAAAAGTATCGACTCAATTAACCGGCAAACAAATTAAAATTTATGAGTAACAGGGTGTAGAACAGTTGGTTGCAAAAAGATTTGAAAGTGAATTTCGGAGACTTCTATAAATCAGGGTTTTTCTCCATAGGCAATTCGAATGCGTTTGATGTTCATTTTTGTGATCTTACAAGTTGGAATAATTTTTTTACTGACTGTGTTTGTCAGCTTTGAAAAACCAAGAAATGAAATTGCGAGTAGTGACGGAATGAACAGAAAGGTTTGTATAAAGTGGAAACCCTTCCACTAGATTGATAAGAATACTCATCAAACAGAATGCATGGCAAGATGATGTGAGTCGATTTTCTTATTCATACCGCTTATCGTAAATCTAAAAAAAAACATACCTTGCCACAGAAAAGTATTTATAACAGCTCTGCTATTAGTTCATATGGGTAGCAGTCAATCATTGTCTCTTCATTCCAACAGATATTGTCTTAAAAAACCAAAACAGAACGCCTGTGTGCAGAGTTTCTAAGAACTCCTATTAAATATATATTTTTGCCACTGTTCTGCCTCAAGTTATTTCACCGATCTGCTTCATAATAGTCAGAGAACAACACCCTTCATGTTATTTAGTCCATCAGAAATGGTACTAAATAGAAATTTTTCCGTTAAACGCTGCTCAGTTTTAGAGCATATTGTACCGTTTATTTTGAAAATTGTTTGTACCAACACATTGTGGAATAGGAGTAATCGCAGACTGAAAAGATAACAACGAGAAATAAGGAGAATGTTATCACAAAACTATCGGCCCCCCTCCTTCCGGAAGTTTAATAAATTCGAACAACTGCCAGAGCCACCAGATAGAAAAGACTCATGTATACAACAGATTAAACAGACAACAAAACTTTGCACTAAGGTGTAACCGCTCAGGTAAGGAGGAAACTACCTCCAAAATGAAAAATGGCTTTAAATAAAACTTTCCACATCACGCTTGTCTCAAAAAGCATCACAATGCTTCAAGTGGTCCAGAATGATTGATAGGCAAACTGAGTAGTCAGGGTCAAGTTGCATGGTTGAATGAGGAATTCTACAATATTTCCGATTGTGTTGATCGTGGGTGTCCAACAACTGTGCGGCTCATTCAAGGTGTACGTTGTAACCACACACTCCTCTTCTGATTGTTCTGTATGTTTGTTAGATGGACCCAGTATAAACCGGGTAAGCTCCCTTTCACTTGTATAAATCAATGCCCGCAATATAGGTATACACCTTCTTGACTGCTCTATTTCATCATGCCACTATTTAAGACTGTTTCGACTGAACCCTTCTGACTGTTTAAAATATTGATAATCTGGGCGCACTTTCAGTGAAACATTTATGATTGCCATCATGTGAGCGTCATTCCCTCTCACGTTCTTCCTCTTTCCCGCTTAACTGCTGCTTGTCAGGTTTAGACTAAGCTGGTTCTGAGTACCTTTAATAACTTCAATCCTTGTTGTTAATATACGGTTTGGTCCTCACGCACGTCTTGTTGTATTAGCTAGATGCCGGTTGGAACCACAGTTCGACGGCTGAAAAGAAAAAGCGTTTCAGTCTCCAGGCAATCGAGAGTCGCGCATTTGTCACGTACGGTGGTACCCTTTGGTACAGATCAGTTTCTCAAAGATTACGGGAGAACTGATATGTACTTTGAAGTCTTATGAACCTAGGCTGTCTACATTAGTAGGTGATTCACTACGTCAATTGTACTACCATGTTAGATTTGATGAACTGCGTTTGTTTTGCCACCACTATTTCCTTACAGGTTTTACAAGCAAGTGTGTATAGCCTTTTCTCAATTCCAAGTAAAATCTGCTTTAAACGTAGTTCAACGGGATTGAAGAATATGAACAAGACTTTTGGTTAATAGCAGTTGCCATTTCGGATAAACAAGTGGTCCCGTTAACTGCCTTGTAACCTCTAAATCTAAGTCACAGAAAGATTTGAAACATTGAGTTCCCTTTATCCAGTTTATTAAGACGGCAAGAAGACATACATTGCGAGATGCAAGCATTTCGTTTATTCTCATCAGTCGATTACATAAAACAGAAAGATTGCTTAAAATCTGGATATTCTCAGCAAAATTCCTGAAGACGGTACATCCCGAGGAAATGGGATAACGGTTAAACATTGAATAACCACCAAATTCTTGAACATCATAATCATAAACCGAAAAACAGAACTTGTCCGCACACAGTGACTGAGTTTCTCTTTGTTCGTTATTACTACATCCTTAACTCACACTGGGAACAATGAAGTTACTCATAATCAGTCTTAATCAAGCCCAAGCCCTATGAGGCTAGTACTTCGTCAAATGTCTTTGCGAGAACTTCATTGCGACCTCAGGATCATGTGATTAAGTATAAGTGATGTGTATTGATGAAGCTCAAAAATTTGGTGCATCAGAAGCGGATGAGTCCCTCAGCAGTGCTATCGAATGCGGAGGCTTCGGAAACTTCATTGTAAACCCAAGATGTCATAGAAGAATTTTATCTCTCGTATGACGTAATAAAACTGACCTATTACATTCTCTGTGATGTGGACAGTAAACTAGACGGCAGTTAATAACTGACGCGTGTTTAAATGGTAAACCAGCATTTTGTCGCTATGGTATATCAGGGTCGGGTTATTCAGTTTGGAGGCTATTATAACTCAAGTGCAGTCCGTTTCTGTTGAACAACCTTCTGTCATGATAGAACGTTTGAAATTTACAGTCAAGACATCGGCTTCTATATATTTACACTGGTTAAGCAGTACCGTGTTCAAATTAAGAGTAAGGTTTGCCATGTTCTCACAAGCATGAAGTACTTCTCCGTCAGTTATTGAATCTGCCAAGGACCATTAGTAAAGGACAGCCATACATGATGAGGGCCCATCCATATTCGGCTGGGCCTGTAACTTAGTGGTAGTCGTTGGAATCGTTGAGAACAGAATTACTCAGTTTGTTAGCAACAGCTTCACTATATTTCTGGTGGCACAATGTTAACAGTCCATGATATTATAGGTTTTTATAACAACACATGTATGGCTCCCACAGTTAAGTCACCGTGTACAGTGGGGCTTTTGTAGGCTAGGTAATAACATTGTTGCATGAGTATCATGTGCCAAGAGCAGATTGTCTTCAGTGAATATAAGAGCTTTGTTGGTTGACAGTACTAGACTTGGTGTTCGACTGTGATGCTGTATGTTCCCGGAGAAGAGAAGTGGAGTCTGCTTGCCAGTTCAGAACATAAACCTACATTCAATCAGTCATCAACAATCCACCCAGAAAATTGAACTAATGCTAATAATGGGGTTCGCGTTCAGTTCAACACAATGGTGCCAGTTCGCAAACAAATCTCATGAAAAATAATAATTCCCATTGAGACAAATTGTATCATATGATTCCCATTAGGCCGAGTTTGCCGTACTTGTGCCAGACTAGATGGCATGATCTCTGTGTTAGTTAAATTCAGTTTGGATGGCATTTTTGCGTTAACAGTCAGGATGGTGAAAAATTGTTAGTATCCGTGTGCACACGGACCAACTTGCGCCTCCAGTGTTTCAGTGCCCGTGAACATTCCAGTACCTCTAAACGTACTGCTCAAGTGTGCTCTGCCTGTAACTCCTGTGATTAGATGCCAACAAACAGTATATAAATTTCCATGAACAATTGAAATCAAGACTTTGAAACCAAGCAAAATATTTCGGTTCGACGGAATTCGCCGAGCTGTTCGCCAACCTTCACTTGCACCGAAGCATCCAAGTCTTCTACCCTACTGATTAGCTCAACCTGCTGTGCATCTTGCCAGTTGCATGGTTGAAATCCAATGATTGATTATATCTTCGATGAAACAGTTTCTCCGAATTACGCGTACTTTTAATCTCATTATGTGCATAGTACTCTCCATTAGGTAAGACATCTCAAAGACAACAAAAAATGGTCTCCGATGCAAGCTTGCCGCTCTGTAAAAGCGGCAATATGAAAATCAGTTGCAGGTTAAGTGATAACTCCTTGCATACTTCAAGGGAAATGCGGAATGTAACAAATAAATGTTCAATGTGGGCCAAACTATTTCAAAAAATATGCAGATTAGTTTTGAAATCACCCACCGTTAGTAGATTATTGGCCCCCAAGCATATTGTAAATTAATAAATGCTTCAGCTTTTCGAAAACAGGCAGCTTTTCTCTCTGCACTCCTACTGTATTGTTCGTGTATCCCCATACATTCAGGATGATAATTCTTCTAGACCATAAGCTACTACAAGGAAGTAAGATATGCAATAGCTCCCCGCAACCGATCTACTGAAAGTTTCACGGTACTTAGATGTCATGCTACCTCGTTGTCCTTATACCAATTTCTAGATGTATTGGTACACCAACTAGTGACTTTGACAGTAAGCAATCGTTAACATTTATGATACGGCATTCTATTTTGTTATGTAATTCTGAGTCAAACATGTAGGCATGTTAAAATAGCACGTCAAATATGTACGGCATACGAATACTGCGAATAAACAACCTCGAAAAAATCGACTATACAGTTAATAATGTTAAACAGAGACGAAGAACGGGCATATTGTTTTTTACAAAATGGAGTGCTTTGTCTGTGCTAACATGATTTGGTTATACCTTCTGCAAAACCTTCGGCAAACGTAAGAATCAGTTAAGTGTTTCAGAGTTTAAATCGAATTAATTTAGTTTCCCAAAGCGCCCTTATTTGTATAGATCTGACTGTGGACGCGTGAAATGAATCAAGTTTCCAGTTCTAAATTGAAATCAGCCTGAATTCAATATGAAATGAACTAAATCATTTGTATCGCCCAAACGATAGGATGAAGCTCGCCTGTCACCTCTGTACAAAAACACTTGAAGGCGAGATTTCTTCCCTGTCGCGAGTACAGATTAAAGATACGAACTGATTATGTTTTTCACCGTCTGTCGTGCTTTAGCCATCGCGTCACGAAAGGTCTATAACCTCGGCAGTCGTAATCCGATTACATCACCCGGATTTATGTACCCAAAAACAGTTCGTTCACATCTTGAGATTACCATGACCATGCACGTACACACAACCCACGCAACGATTTAATACTTCCGCTAAAAACCCGTTCTAATTAATGCTGATTTTCTGTGGCTCACCTCGCTTGGGATCACAGCAGCAACGAATCCATGCTTGTGTTTTATTCCGTCACCTTATCTTCAATTTATTCTCCTGCAAAAACGTCCTTCACTGTTGTTGTCCCATCTAAAGTTGGGAGTTTAACGAAAACATTTCTGTTCGCTGAAAATAAATGGTCTTCATCGTTCATACTGGGGATCTCCAATTTTAGATTAGGCCCAATTATAAAAAACTAGCACTTCGGCTGGATTCGAACCAACAGCAGAAGCAGATTGCCCAAACTACACTAGCAGGATTTCCCAATTATTGGACTTAAACATCAACGAACAAAAAACAAGCAGCTGAATAAGCAATCGGGTAATTGATTAACGCTGCTTGTAGTGGGGACCACAGAGGAAACAGGCCTTCTGTAGTTGCTGCTATCATAGTTGGAAAAGTGGAAAAAGGAAAAAATGTTCAACATGTTGGGAGACAAAGTTTTGCCAACGAAGCTTCATTGATAGAACGAACTATTTCTAAACTTAAAAATATGAGTGACATAATCAGGTTGTGACCGCATCAGTACGATACTTGGTATTTCGCAGCGAGATAGCAGGAACTCGATAGACAATGGAAAACGCTCTCTCCTTGTTTGTGTGTCCAGTGCAATCGAGCACATTTGCCGAGACTGATGAATTGACTATCTTTGTAGTCCCAGAGCAAAGCTCAGCGGGATAGTGTTCGCGAATGCTTTCAGGAAAGCTCCTGATGACGCGACTATTTTATGACGAGCCACATGAATAGCCACTTAAACAGATCAAGAATGAAGTAACATCAGTAGGCACACTTTCTTTCCAATGGAGCGGTTTTGCCCGTTTTCAATTAAGTGTAACAATAGAAGTTACAGTGTCAGAGACCGTAGCGATGGCATTATTTATTTGATGTGGTATCAACCGTACCGCCGTGTCCCTTCAAAAAGACAATGCTGTGTCGACGTTTCTTGTCAGCATGGGTCGTGGATAACTCCCTTCCGGACTGCAGTTGATGGAAATTTCTGACTAGGCAGAAACATTGATTAGTTCTCCAATTCCGACTCTGTTGTGTTTTTCATACAGATACGCTTTACTCTATTCGTCATACAGAACATATTTCCCCGTTTGTGATTAATCCGCATGCTACGTTAGTAATTTATCCGATCGCCTATTCCATTGCTTATTATTTTATCAGGAATATTTCAATCGTCATTTGATTTTGTATGATTAAACCGGCCAAAGATGAAAATTTATCAAAACAGCCTGTTCCTCTAATCTGCTCGTGCAGTAATACTTGTGAATGACATAAGAGCCTGTTAACGAAATCTTACTACCTAGTAAACAATAAGTAGTCGAGGGAAAAACCTCTGTTTACGAGCTATTTCAATTTTACTTAAACTAAAGAAGATAAATCACCTGCATAAACTTTTAATATTTTTAAAATGAGAAACGGATCTAATATCTCACATGAAAGTTAAAACGAAGCCGATGTGATTAATTCGAAGTTCCTGAGACTGAAAATCAACATGAATTGCGTGCGCTTAGATTGGAAAATTAATCTGCAGACATGACATTTAGTTTTTACCCATGATGGTTTTAAGTTCGAACAAACTCTGTCCGTCGACTTTTGTTTTAATTCGCTGATATTATCGTGAGTTGTAAAGGGTGATCTGTCTCTGATCAATCTCTGTTTACAGATGCGGAATACACGGAGCGAGTGAATGTGCTAATGAGCCTACTGAAACGAATCAGATAACGTTGTTTCTGTTGACATACATTTTATGATATTTCCAATTCGAAACAAGATAATATATGTCCGGGCAAGCAATATTGTATAATTCCTTCCAATCAGCTCATAAATATAATAATCTTCGTGAGCAATGGCTGATTGTCTAATGAACACATTAATTCGTCAACAAGACTAATGTTGTCTGGGTCAGTATCAGTCTTACAGGGGAGGTGGACTTCATTGTGTCTGCTGCGTATTCCAATGGTTATCCTGAAATTTCCATACAAAGGCATACCGAACCAAAACGGCTATCACAAGCGGAAGCCACTGAGGAGCAAAATAGGATGTATATAGACCTGTCATTTATTTGTAAGTCATGCATCGAACAACCTAGGTATCGATAACTGCTATCAAAAGTACTCGAACTCCATGTACTCTATTGGGCTCACAAACTACATTTGTCTTCAACCGAAAGATATCAGACTGTCTGTGCCACACACACCGTGTGTCTACAAATTTAAATGCAGCTTCCGTGAAACCTACATTGAAAGTACCGAGAGATGGATGATCTTCAGAGTAAAAGAACATTTGTTCAAGGGAATCTGAAGATCTGCGTTACCGGAGAGAGACAAAGCTTCTGAAATGTGCAAAAGTCAGTGTCCACAATCACCAGACACCCTGACCACCGATCGTGTTGCAGAGGCAGCTGGTGCAATGAGAATCCTATTACGTCGTTTTAAACAGAGTCATTGTGATGTTTTGAGTCGGCTATAGTTAATAAGAGAAATATAGCTTTGTGCGTTCAGAAACAATTGTCCATTAACCTGAGTCAGCCCTGGACTTGGTGACCTCCCACAACCCATGGATTTTGATTCACATCCCTAGAATTCACGTAAAAAAGCTGACTGGTCCCGATGAGTAATTACGAAATGCGCACATCTTCCACTTCATGCGCTACCTCGGTTGTTTAAACTTCCGAATCAATTAACTGCTTAAGTAGCGTTGCGTTTATTTGTTTAATACTATGTGTTAGTGAATATTGTGGTTATTTAATACTTACTGATAAGTAGTAGGGGGATTTGGTTGGTTTCAAGTTGAACCTCACCCACGACTGATCGCAGCTGTAGCAATCCCACAGATTTTGCAATCGGCACCTTTCGAAAAGAAGCACGTACTTTCTGTTGTTAATTGCCCCAAGAAGTGAACGATTTGAATTGTGTGAAGTTGAATACTGGGTTGCTATATTTCAATGATGTATACAATCCGAATACTGGAAAATCTGTCGGTTTTTGATCAGACGAGACAAAATTAGTGGTCCAGTTATCCCGTGATCTTTGTAGTCGAAACCGGAGAAGATTGTGTTCCAAACAAATTGAATCAATTATCTTGAAACGAAGTGTAATCAACTACTCTATTTAACAATTTTCACTGTACATGTTATGATGTATAGTTAAAATTAAAAATAAATGTAAAAGTGTCATTGTATATCTAGTCGGGGGCTTTGATCGAGAACAATTTTGTAAGTAGATTGTGTTGAAAAAGTTTGAGTAAAACAGTTGTGAACAATATACAAAAGAAACTGTTTCAAAATATGTGGTGTCAACATAATCTTGCGAGTGACCAGCCATCATAAACAATTGACCCTGACTGGGCAGGAAAAATCGCAATTATTCAAACTTAATGGACAACATAGTCATTTGGTCTTGTCTAAACATGCACGACTTTGTCGTGTTTTCACGTGAGAACAACTGACCATCTGCAAGTTAATTTATGCCCATGTGGGTGCATGCAAATGCAGTAAAAGGCGATCAGAGTAGAATATTTTCCTACTCACTTTTGTGTTTTTATCTGTTTGAAATCAAGCTAGTCACCTAAAGGACAGTAAACGACTACTGGTCTGTTGCCAGTCAGTTGGTTATCTTACGATTCAACCTAGCTTTAGATAAGTCTACCATGTGATTGATCGGTTTTCCTGTCCTGTTTGTAAGTAAACAAGTGAACTAGGTTGCACTGAACTGTTATCTTTCTGTGGAGAATGACAGTTGAAAGCACACTGACAGATTCGACTGTTTTGGTTTGTGTTTAGTTCGAAATTGAGACGTTTTCCTTCTCTTTAGTTGTGTGCGCATTGTCAATACTGTCTGGACGTAGTGGAAATATAACAAAGTATTCATTCTTGAACACTAAGAATGATCTAGTTTATGAGGACAATATTTAGTTTTTGATTGTATCTATGGATTCGACTATTACACGAAAGAACAGGTGTGCCGCTACGTTTTATCAAAAGGCATAACTAATAAAATGTTATTTATATATGCCACTGTTATGTTATGTAATTCCTTTCGGTTTTACTGAGGTGTGTTGCATGGACTTGCTCTTAGTTTTAAAATATGGGCTGAAAATATCGATCCATAAGTGTTTACAGTAAAAGTTTGTGGCCATCAAAAATATAGTTTTCAGTTCAAACTGCTAAATTTTCAACCAACTTAGGGGAGGGAACTGTTTCCATTTTTCGTATCAGTTTAAGATAGACTGTCTGAAGGCCGTCGGCACATGAATGAAGCATGCTTGATTCTACGACAGTGCTAGGAAGTTGGTCAGAGAATCGTTTTGTACAAAATGTCACATTAAAAACCACGTCGAGGTAGGCTGCGATTGATAGTTTTGTTAGACAAAATGATTTACTGTGAAGTTCATTATGTCTCATGGCTTCCGAGTTGATGAAAATAAACCGCTGTAAACCAAACTGTTTGGTGGTAAGCAGCACAAATGTTGTGCAGGTTGACTGAATGCACCAGTTGCCAGAATCTTTTTCCCAATAAAAGCTTTGTAGCTGGCCTAACATTTACAATAAATGAGATATATTATTGTAGTAAGATGATAAATAAATGTATTTTGAAAAATATTTGACAAGATGCTATAATTGAGGGCCGAAGTACACAGTACCTCCCAGAATTCCGAATCCAGCATCAAAATCCGGAGTTCGAACCAAAGGGCTTACCGAACGGCCATGCCCCCCAAACGAGTGAGGTGAATGAACGGGCGAAACACACCGCTAAACCCAGAGCCAGATTAGCTGGTTGTGGATAGGTTGAGGGTGTACACGTGTTTCCGTTAGAGTCGTTCGGCCCTATTGACCCAGTGTTTTGGCCACCACAGTCCACGATCGATAACACCTGGCAGCTCACACACGTCTCTGCAACCGCCTCAAGGATTGAAATGCAATGCTGAACTGGCAGCCAGCGTGCACCGGCGAGTGCAAATGGACAAAGTAAAACAACGATATTTCGCTAACGGATTGTGTCATTACGATAGTTCTTTCACTGAACGATAACTAATAAAAGGCTATGTTCATGAACGAAACAGATTTACAAATCACCAAAAACTTATCAAAACCTGACGAATTTCCCATAAAGTCTGAGGCACGTCAAGCTATGTTTTTAGATTTACCTGACACTTGTGGACTCTGACGTGACGTATTATAGCCTACTGTGAAAACAATAAGTGTCGTTTGGTATGTTTTAGTTTTGTGACCTCGCTATTGAGCCGTGTTGTTATACATCCTGTCGACACATCTTAGTCGACTATTTTACGGATTATTTAGGCTTGTTGCGTTATGGAAATCGGCGTGAACAATCCGTTATATAAAGTTGTCTACATTTATTTGTTCATTCTCTAGAAAACTGCATTGCTTTGATAAATGCCGTGCGCAAGTTGAACTGGACTAAGTATCACGCGGGAACCAGATCACACCGGCAGATCGCGACCAATGTGTCGTTTTGAGGAAACAACCATCAGTACTGGGACCACTTTTGTACTTTGCAGATGAATCGTACGCAGCGTATAGATGGTACTGGATAGGAATGGTTACGTGTTTTGATGTGAGCTTGTTAGTGCCGTTTACAGTATCATACGAAAACTGTTTGTACGTACCATTCAATAAATATTCCGTTCATATGCTCGACGGTTTTTGTAATATTACGTCTATTTAACACCTGCCTGTGAATAATGACGTAATTCGTCGTGTGCTAAAGTATTCGATGTATAGTACCTCACCACATAAAGCAAAACTATACCTGAATGAGACAGTAATCTACGAATTACTACTACAGATGTGTTGTTGTACTATACTCTACATTGTCATCACGTATAGAGAAAAGGAAAAGAAAGCATTAGTATATAAACCATAAATTCACAATAGATGTTCAAAATGCTATGCGTGGTTTTGTTTACATAACAGTATTCTCCTTATGTAAGACGACAACATACGTTGAAAAGTGGTCTCAGTATTGTGCTGAATTCTAAGATAATGATCATTTCGAGTACCTCCAGTGCTCGTGCACGTTTCTTGTAGACTCTGTGTTTGAAGTAGCTCCAAAGGAAAAAATCCGGTGCAGTAATACCTGGCGACTGTAGGGTCACTTTGGTCTGCCTCGACCGATTCATCGTCACCAGAATTGTTCATCCAGATGTTCTCGTACGAATAGTGGATAATGTGGTATCAAACATAGTCAGGTACCAACAGTAGTGCCAGCGCTGGTTCAACACTGCCGTAGCATACAAATATCAGAATACTTTAGTTTGTGAGTGGTCGTGCAAACAGAGGTTTTACTCGTAACATTTTTATCAAAAAAAGGAAGTCTGGCTGATCTGAATTTCAACAAGCTCTTCCCAAACCAAGAGCTTTGGGCCATGTTGACGATGGATTGGAGCAAACTGATAGAGGTTTATTGATGTGCCAGAGATGAAGCTTTTGAACGAATCCATTCAGACAGAATACTGTTTCGTCAATAAGTACCGTCAAGTATATGCCCCTTTCTGATAACACGTGCAAAATGACCCACGTCTGTCTGCATGCGATAACTGAAGCTCCTGTGGTCAGGCTTTCATCTATAGCAGATACTTCTATCCTTCTATCCTGTGTACAACAAACTTCGAAGTGTTGCATTCTTGGGCCGTCCGATGGACGCTGTTTCAAACTGAGTGTCCCCGGGTACTTACTTACCGGGTTTACTTCTCTCTGTGAAGATTGGGGACTCTGCGATTTTCTTTAAGCAGAGCCTCCCAACATCAACGGTTATCCAAGACTTTCATTCCTACGTTAAATGTGATTTGACTAGCATTGGATGGCCAAGACACAATGCTAATGGAGGTTATTTATCGTCTTCCTCATCCAGTACTTCCGACAATGATACTGTTCTAATGAGCCTAGAAAAACTTCTAAGATTAAAACGGTTTTCCATCTGCTTAGTATGGGTAACTTCAATGTGCCAAAGGTAAACTGGGCATCGGTGTTTTCCGCAATAGTGAAGGCGAATTCTTGGCTTCCTTATCGACGTTGATATGACGTAAAGCGTGGGGAAAAAACATTAATGTTCAGACTCCCCATCGTTTTAGTCTGCTTCTCTCTGCTGGATTTAGTCATCACTAATGAGGGCCACCTGGTAGACAGGGTGATCCTCAAGCTGCCACTTAGACATGGTAATCATTCTCTGCTCGTCTTTGATATTATCTGTTACTGGTGACAACAGCCAGCAAAATAGTCCACAGTTTGAACGTTCAGTTGGGCTGGTTATAATGGCTTCAGAAGCTATCTAGGATCACTTTTCTTCATCTTGAATACAATTCTGCGGACTGGAATTATCGCGCGTCTTGAGACACAATTCAGGAAACGGACGACTTATATGTACCGCACATTGTGCACTTTCTCTTATCGCTCCCCTCTTCCGCGCAGAATACATCGTTTTCTTGACGGCCGTTCTCAGTTATTCTCTAAGCATAAGCTTGAGAAAAACCCAGAGGACCTAAGTGCTTTCCACCCTGTTCGAAATAGGTGTAAGCGGAAAATCCGCGAAAAAAAGCTAAACTCAAACAAGAAAAGATCCTCTAAATAGTTCACGTGAACAAGGACTTCTCATTTAAGCATATGCGTCGACCGAGAAAGAATAAGCCTTCAGTTCTTCCTCTGCGATTGCCTGACGGGAGACTATTTCGGGTCTCATGGTTGAGGTCGAACTACTTGGGGAGTACTATCCAGCAGTTGAGTTCTAGAAAAGACCGAATGGAGCGAAAGATTTGTACTCTGCTTTTGTTTTGTACCTCAAACAATACACACGTCGCCCTGACGACTCGTTGCTCCTGTTGTTCCGATTTTCAGTCGAGTGATTGGCTGATGTGTTTGGACTACTCCGCGTATCCTACCTTGATCGTTTCTGTTTTAGGGCGTCCGTGCACATCGAATATTATGCTGATCTCGTGTGCATTGCATGCACGCTACGACCGCCTGTGTGCCCCATGCACATGCTAAGACTCAGGCTGAGTTCAGACTAGCCGCGCCCTTCACCTCCCAACGGCTCATTCATTTACGCACTTAAGAAAGACGCTACTGCTCGTGACTGTCAGAATATGGCTTGTATCACTCCTGGGTCAAGTGTTTTTCTTACCACTGTTATTGCCTGTATGGCTTAATGCTGATTGCATTCAAAAAGACTACAACATCCACCAAAAATATAATCCTAAGTGTTTAAACGCAATTACCAGAGGACGAATGGAAACTTGTTTACCTTGGAATTCACCCGGATGGCTTTTTTGGAAGTGGCACGATTGAATGTAATTGCGTGCAAAAATAGCCAAGTAGGTGACGCTACCCACAAAAACACTCAGATTGACTTGACGATAAAGATAGTGGACGCAGACTGCAGTGATCCTGGTTAAAATCACCGTACTTATTCAAGCGAGTCAAACGTGGTTGATTAACTTGTTCAGTGAGAGTTGTCAGTTGCTCATTAAGTTGACTGTTTGATGGGCTTAGCTGGAAAGAATTAACAACAAAAGGTTATACCTATGTGATTTTACGGGTCATAATGGCACATTGAACTATGTGTACTAAATAGGATGAGTGGGAGTTTGAGTTACACCAGAACGGACAGGTGTTTGAGAATGACCTGTGCGAATACAGCTTCATCCATTTTTGTGGTTCCAAAAATGTATTGTAAACGTCCTAGCATCTTGGACGAGTTACTGTGACTAACATACCCACTACTAAATAATTTGGCTAGGAGGTCACACTCAGAATGTGCAGCGCGTTAATTATTGTGTTCCAAATATGTATGTAAAGACAGTCTTTAGTAGGTGAGTCTAGATTATCTCTTAAATCAGTTATAATTTTTGATGACACTTTGTTGGGGCTTGGTACTACATTGTCAATTCCCATATGATTCCCCAGGTAACAAAATAAACCTGAACTTGTGCATACCATGTGCGTGACCCATGACGCCCAAATGGAGTCAGACGTAAACCGACCGCGTTTAAGAATGGTGTGAGTACCGGCAATTTGGAGCACAGTTTAACTGCAAAAGTTGACATTGTGTAAGACACACTGATAGTTTGAGGCAACAATGATGAAGAAAACTTATGACAAAGGTAAAATATTGGTAAAAATTCGGGCTCTCCAATTATTAGGGCAAAATTTACCTATACAGCAATAACAAAACTAGATAACAATGCTAAGATTAATCAAAATCATGAGAATAGAGTGGAAACTGCTTGACTTGTTGTGAATCACCTGCTGTAGTAGTGGAGACTTATGGAGTACAACATAAAGGCGAGTTGATATGAGAGTGCTCTTCAACTTGTAGTTTGTTTTCTAGATAGAGTCGTACTGGTCCTGAAGTTGAATACCTTCTCCGTAAGACCGTGTACCGCTTAGCTCGTGTGACACAGTCAAAGGAAGATTTTTGCTTGAGACGTCTCGTAGCATGAACAAGGGCAATAGAACCCGATGGTTTTGGACAAGTATACGTGCTAATCAATTAGCAGAGGAACATGTGTGAGATTGAGAGAGTGACACAGACACTAGCTAGATCTGCTAAGAGTGTTGGACATACAACGTTACCGTCTGCAATGTAGAGTAAAGGATTATCAACATCGAGCTGGTTTGAGGCGTCAAATACGACGGATCGGTACGGTACTTAACGTGCGCATGTAACCGACGAGGGCAACAAGTTGATTCACAAACGTGGGTCAAACAAATGTGTCAAATCATAAAGACGTCTACAGTTTTACATATGGAAGAAGGGGGTTGAGAAAGGCCCCCGTTTGTATCTTATTCCTTACTACCAATAAACTGCTGGTGTTTGTCAGAAGTTTGGTGTGGCTTTTGAATCATCTGCCACGGGCAGCGGCAATCGGAGTCAGATGTCAGTATAATATTTAATGCTGTCTTGGCTGTTTCACCCGAGCACTGCCAAATGCTTCGGATGCTTGGTCACTCTCCGAATGGGGTTCCACAGGCAAACCCTGTATCCGTATTCTTGCAGGTTGAGCGGTTGAGTGGGAGGTTTCATGGGGGTTCTCAAGCCACCGTGAAATGATCCCAGAGACGCAACTTCTTAAAACATAGAATGTACACGCGTTGTTGATGTGATGTAATGCTAGGCGACCAAAACACCGTGACACAGTGTTTGTGATGGAACTGAGCTGCTATAGTATTGACGTCACAACCTTGGTTGAGACAGAGCTTGCAAACGAATGTAAGCTCTGAGAAGCGAGCGTTAAGTACACCCTCTCCTAGGTGGGTTAGTTAACAGAAAGTGTTCGTTAGTAGAGTGCTTGCGTCGCAGCCGCCAACAGCATCAACTCGCCAATGACTGGCGAACCACACTGCATCAGTCCATGAATCACGTCCATGCGCCTTCGACTCAATCGAAGTAAACGAGTTATTTTTCCTAGTCTCCATGATTTAATCACGCGCCACGCCGATTATACAACGAAACGATTGCATTATCACTTCTGCGCATCAATTTGTTCGACACTGATGAGTAACTTGCTGCCTCCTGACGAGTTAACGGAGCAGGTTGGTCTATACTCAACAGCCTGATTTGATGGTCTTTGACTTCATGGTATTGTTGCGGTCATCTGGAACGCAGACGGTATCCCTAACTCATCCACCAGCTGGCTATCATAAACACCCGTTTTCAGCTGGGTTCAGGCAATGCCCCAACATGGATCCATTCACAAGCAGGTCACCATAATTTGGTCGATTACATGATTGCACGATAGCGCGATATTCTCAACTTACGCATCACATATGTGATACGGTGAAGCCGAATGCAGCATAGATCATAAGTCAAGAAGAACCGGGTATTTACTCATGTTCGTAAATTCTTTTGTAGTGGACCACCGATCAGTGTTTAAAGCTAAGTGTTAGGTTACTGGATGGCTCAAAATTGTTGATTAGTTTTACGACTTATAATCGACATGTTTTTCGAATGCGTTTCAATATCCGTTACCCCCAGCGGTATGCCAACAGCATGCCAACAGGAAGATCGTGACAGAAGCCATCAAAACAGTTTGTTCCCGGCATCAATTATTCCCAGATTGGTACAACGACAGCAACCGAACATTGTCGATCACGATGCAAGGAAGGACTGAAGTGTTTGTTGTCGCTAAATTTGACTCATTAAGTGAAGATTATAAGAGAGCACTCCGTAATGCTCACTCTCAACTCACCGAACGACTTCGCAGAATCAATAACGACTGGGGAAAAAAGGAATGTGAGCTCACACGAAGCTGTGCTAATTGCCAGCAACACAATTAGTCCTATGTTTCGCTTAAGGCAATTTTTAGTCCGTCTTTCTTTCCGCCAAAGTACTGAGAGAGCTTAGCCTCTGTCGTTTCCTGCACACAATCGGGATATCATGGAAGTCTGACGCCAGCAATTTGACAGCCTACTAAACTGGCCGACTGACATCCACTGGATGACGTTGAACAACCTGCCCAAACAAAATAACAAACTGTCATTTGCCCTAAATGTGATAGTTGCAAAGGCCTACTGGGCAGCCGTAAAATGAAAAGATTGCAGGTGAAGGGGGTTTGCCGGAGGAACTTTTGATTCATGTCGACATACTTTTGGAAGGGGATCTTCTCCTTTTAGTTCATCCCAACGGAGGGCAGCAAACGACCGAGCGACATTTAAGCAATGTCCTTATCGCACGTTTTTTTAAAGGTAAGATGAGCAAGTAAAACATCGACAGTCATTCTAGCAACAGTCTGCTGAGCTGCGATGGTGAGGATCTATCAAGCATTTAACTGAACCAACTTCTTACGAAAGTTTTGGAAACCAATGTTGCCAAGGAACAGCGTGGATTCCGGGCTATTTGCAGTAAACTTGACAGTGTTGTCTTCTCGACTGATCCAGGATAAGTGCCGTTGAAGTAACCAGCCGTTGTATACCATCTTTGAAAATGTCATCAATGAATTTGATTCCATGAGCCGTGATGCGCTGTGAATGATGATTGGTGGGTTCTTACGTCCAGAAAAGTACGTCAATTTAAGTAGTGCTCCATGTTGGTGTGAAGGCGAAGATTCAGTTATGTGGACTTACCTTTGATAACGTCAGAATAATCACGGGCGTCATATGCGAATGTGCCCTAGCCGAAGTACCACTTGAAACATAGTTAAATACAATGCCAACAGTCACTATTCTGGAACGATAAATGCCGTTCCAATGAAGTACCACACGGGCAGTTATCTACTGGATGTTCGATGATTCGACGTCACACTTCTTCAAAGCAACTCCACCATTCGGAGGCTATTGTTTGCAGATAACTCCGCGTTATTTCTACGCGGCGGAGAAGATCAACAACGAATGGCAGTCAAGTTTCTTTTGATTATTAATACGAGTATGACTTTTCTCTTAACCTTCTGCAGGTGATTGTGCTATGCCCAGATATGAAATCCACACTATTGTAGACACTGTGAATAGCTGCGCAGACGTCTGCTAATTGGGTATCAATCTGTCGACAGTTCTGCCCATGGACCGCGAGTTACGAGCTCGTATAACTACGATTAGAACCGATTTTGGACATCTGAAACGATGTTTCCGGGACAACCTCAACGTTAAAATGGAAACCGTGCAGTAGCGTTGTTTTCGCTGTTATAAGACATTGAAGCGTAGAAAGTATGACTACGGAATGTGCAGAATCTAGGTTGGTTCCATCTGCATTGTTTATGGCGCATCGTTCCTGTTTGGTAGTCGGACATGGTTCAGACTTTGAAGCTTTTAGCCAAGCAGATGTGGGCGTCTGTGCTGCTGTCCATTCAGCTTCACTGTCATTGAGATGGCTAGTGAACTGATCCCAAAAGGCTGCTCCACAGGCAGCTGGAACAGTGTGCACAAAATCTTGTTGACCGGAAGCTACGATACCAGAATTTTATCCAACAAGTCTGTCGTGTTGTAATATCTTTGTTAGATCATGGTGGGAATCAGCCTTGAACTGGACCTTATGCAGGAATACGATCCGAGCGGGAATACAAAAATTAGGTAACTGGTCGTGTATTCAGTTGTCCTGTACCCAGAAGAACCGTTGATTCCACGGGTCATAGAGATGCGGCCAAATGACTACGAAGGTTGTGATTGTGAGTACACTGTTGATCTCGGATTGTTGTGCCATCAAAGTGCTCACGGTGAGCCGGTAACGATGAGGAAACTAGTGCGCTAGACACAAGTAGGCTAACTCAATTTTCTGTGTATGCCTTTGGTTTCTATACTATCTATTAATGACCACGGTCGTCTCTAGACCATTCGACCCTCCTTTCCAAAACTTGGGTTATGTTGGTTCGTTATATTTTGTGTTCGTCAGCGTTGTTGTTGCACTATATACTGAAGGTTTTGTTTGGATGCTCACCCGAAAATTGATTTTTTCATTTATTTTTCTAATCCTTCATAGAATCCACTAAAGTAGATTCCTATACCAAACGTCCTCTGGCCCTGTATTTCCAGTGCCATCTACCCAGCATAGATTTTCATTTTAGATTCCGAGTTATAAGTGTTTCACTTTTAACCAAGTCTATTAGTTGGCCAACCACCACTGGCTGGCTGAACTAAACACCGTTCACCCACACACGTCCCGGTCGTTTAGCTTCGAATTTACTACGTATGCGGGTTATGTGGGTCGAAACGCAAGCGGTTCTGTACAAACCACTTGTGATGACGTTGATGCGTAGGTTTATATTTGCTACGGTCACTCGTAGACTAATCCAGAATGGGATGCTGTCAATCGTACACAATCACTGCGTCCGACTGAAGTGTATGCTTACGCGCGTTCATTCATGTGAGAGTGTATTGTCGTTTCAGCTGACTCAGAAAGAGTATGTCTTTCGGTCGAACTGACTTTAATCTTCTCCGTTTTTCTCAGAGCAAACAGAGGGGCGTTAGTACAGTTTTATTAGATGATCCACTGTGAAGGTACTTTCCAGTTGATCATTTCAAAGCTTTGCACACCTCTTCAGGATAGAAGTAGAGATCTGTAACTATGAGAAAAAAGACCATCTATTTTTAGAAGTTTGTATGCCTACTGTTGTGGGTAGACGGAATTCTACTTGAAACATAACGAAGGTGCAAAGTCTTTGAAATTAATAAGTAGACAAAAAGGGACCGAAAAGATAGACCTAGAAGTACAATACAGGCAAAAGAAAAATTGTTTGTCAAGGTTAACATGTAAACGAATTTGGTTGTTTTCGTTTTGTTAGGGCCTCTGATAGAAGTCTGAATGATAACTGTTGAAGACGACGGCAACGACAGTAGTAAACAAAATTATGTTCCTACAATGAATACGGCTTTCATCTGGATCCTTTATTGTATCTGCCAACAGCAAGCTGACGCTAGTCCTCGGCTGAGAGATTGGATAAAGCCAACAGAGACAGAACTTAAAGCCAGTTTTTCAGCCCTGCAGACTGAACCGTGGTCTGCTTCCCCGTCGGGTTATTCTGGTCAAACCCTGGGAGGATACACAAAGCGCGATGAGATACACAGTAAACAAGCACCCGTAAAACTCGTCCGAGCGACGCAGACTGGCTAGGTGAAACCTGTCCACGTAAAGGAAGGCTATGTGTGCTCAGCACCGACGGTCGCATTTCGTCTTTGCTCAAATGGTGTGGCGACCATACTTGGGTAATACTCCGCAGCCAGTGATTACTAAAAGCAGATGTTTTTCGGGCATCAACAACTCGGGGCGGCTACTTTTCGTAAGTGCAGAGCAGCGCGACAGCGTCATGCTGTATGCCGCGCTTTTCACCGAGATTATTGTGTCACAGCACTACCAATGATGCTCAATATTGTCAAATGCCAACCGGGCTTTTGCGATCTGTTGTGGTTCTCCGTTCCAACACTAGTCAACTTTTCCACAATCCTCAAAGTTTATTAAACCAAGACCGTCCAGCCCAGGTAGTGCGCAAGTACAGGACCCTATGAGACTTGGATAATTACTTTGCACAAAGACGACGATGTTTCGATTACATGTACATTGTTCCCACACAAGACGACGTTATCGGCATAGTCTAAATTTACGATTCTTTGTTCTGGGATAAGGTCGTTCACGATGAAACCAACAAAAGAATTAGTGCCTAAACAGTACAGACGGGCAGGAAATCTAAATAACGCAGTAGAGGGTACTGTCGTAAAAAAAATACCCTTTCGGAAAGATTTCCAACTGGTAACGCTGAAAGAGTCACAAAAATTACCTGTCAGCCTGTTAGAAGGCAAATTAATCAAAACAATCTAGTCAGGAGATTGGTGATGGCTGATGTAATCTGTCATCATTGCAAACCGGTCAAGCCTTCGGTGACGGCTGACGAAATGAGACATCAACAAATCACTGAGAGGCACGTCGGATCAACTAGCAGGAGATGTGAAAGTGAGCGTAGGTGTCGCGCTAGGGGGATACGTGCAAGTGAGCGTGGGTGTCACACTAGCCCGAGGATCCAGTCAGAGCGCAACGCGTATGGAATTGGCCCTACCTGGCCACTTGGTCACGAAGTGGCTTAAACAAACGGACAGTGATTCAACAAGTAAATGACCATATTTGGCCACTATTTCATGCTGTATATTTACAGGCATTTCATTCATTTGTCACATTGGTAGTCGGCAATAAGGCGTATTTTTTCGCAATCGTGTTCTTTTTAACTCCACGCAAGTAGATTGGGTGAGGCCGCATAGCCGGGACCCAGGTCCAGCAGTCAAGTCGTAATAAAACGTTTTGGCAAGGAAAGTCGCGTTACATCACAATCATACATGCGAGTAAATATTAGGTCTCAGAACAGTGCACAATCCATACTGTATCTTCACATATAATGGTGTGAACTTTGTATCAAAGCCTTCTTTGACGTGCAGTCGGATAAACGTAAGTGCGTCGTGCGTGTAATAAACTAACGGGGACTGACGAGATCCTATAAAATCATGCTTCTTTACGTCTCTACACAGCGATATAACCCAAATAAATAACATCCGGTTTAGTGATCAACCGGTTAACCTGTTCGACTGTGTGTTTACACTAGAGGAAAATGTAGAATACGATTTCTGTGAAGGAACACATTGGGATCAATTAGATTTGACCAGAGCATCAAATACATTCAAACGTAAATTTGGCATATCTTTTATCGTATTTCCACAGCATTTATTCAATACGAGACAGCCTGCTTTTATGTTCTTTGAACTGACCAACTAAGCACTTCAAAGGAGCGATTTAGGCTCAGTCGTGATTACTCGGCAGCAAGTGAACAACTATCGACAGAAAAGAAGAAAAATGATCATGTAGGTTATATGAATCTTGTTCCCCCATCATTGAAGTTTTCCTTTGTGCTCTTGACAAATGTTTGAATGGGTTAGACTTTGGCTGTTTTAAACAAATAAAATTTCTAGGGAAATTCACATTTTTTATTGAACACTGATACTAAACTCCTAGAGTAGATTATAAACCCAAACTAGAAATCTGACAGTTGGCAAACATTAAACGTCGTTGCGAGTGCTGACACCGGCGACATGACTCAGTTGTTTTAGCATTTTTTAGTTATTTTATAACCAAAAAGATGTATGATATTTTTTTGTTGTTAACTGAAGGATGCAATCATAATTTTTCCTTTATTGAATCAAATATTAGATCCAAGGAAGTAACATGTGTTATGTGCACTAGCGTTCAAATTGAGGATGTGAATTGAACGTAAGGACGAACAGAGTTATTTGTGTTACATGCACTGAACAGCAGTACACTTGGGAACGTGATGTATTGTATAGTTAACTGTAAACTCTTAGTGTTATAGACTGTCTAAATAACTTGCGAAAAGCAATCAATGAATTGCTCATATTAGTTAACTACATCGGTATGACTTTAAGGATTTGTGTTAGGTTATACAAAGTTTTGATCATAACTGTCCGTTATATCACATGGACTTTCGACGGTTATTGAAGACAAAAGCACCTGCATTTATCTTGAAGGAAGTTGTTTGCTGCTACATCGTTCAGAATGTCAGTTTTGAATTTCCGTGCGTTAACATATGCGTATGGTAGTTCGAGAAAAATGTCGTTGAAGTTTTTTCGAAATTACAGACATACCCCCATGGCTTGATCAGTTCATTTGGTGTTTCGTTGCACGAAAGCAAATAAATGCAAGAGGTGAACCAGGAGGTGGAACATCTCGCTTGATCGTCTCCCAACTCACTTCCATCATGAGTAAAGTCACAAACCACGAGAGTATACGTTCGATGATGGACGAGGGTTAGCTCCTCGTTCTTCACAGGAACGGTCCGTTTAACACAGCATGGTTTCCTCGACAGTATTTGTTACCATGCTGGATCTCAAGTCGATGTTCACATATGAGAAAGAAGGCGGTGCAATATTTGTTGCATTTGGGTCTTTCTAACTTTATGATTGGGACATTTCTTGTCAACAGAATTGAGGTCGAAAGAAAAGAACAGTTGCAAATGGCACAAAATAATATGCATTTAGTTATGTTCAGTGGAACACTCGAATGTTTTAAGTTTATTCTCTCTCGAAACACTTTCATTCGCTGATTTTATCAGTTGTATATTTGCGGTTGATTTATTTAAAATCACTTTTTTGAAAAGAAATTGAATCTTTTTCCCCAGGTCAAATAGCCTTTTTCGTTTTAATGTCATTTCACCTAGTGTGTCTTTATGAAATTTTGGCTCTACTGATTTGTTTTGCACCTAAGACTTGTGTTATACGTTTGCATAAGCCGACTGGATACTGTATGGTTGTACTTACCTTGACTCATATCTGAGTGGCTCGTAGATAGCCTTCATTTACCGACTGGTGTTCATCTACTTGTTGTGTACGTCACGTGTTCATCAATGTCTGCGTTAACTGATTTCTCGGCTCCACGTTGAAACCCTACTGAATGCGATTCTGCCGACCGCTTTTTTGTATGCAGCCTTCAACCCACCGAAAACCATGTAAACCTGACTATTTGCTGGATGGGCTAAAAATAGATATCTTATGGCTATTCCATGTAAAAAAAAATGACTTGTTTCACGCTTTGTTCAGCGTATACCGTACAATCTGTGAAGGTTTATAGACTTGTAGCAGCACACCGCTGTGTGGCCAAGGTCATATGTCTGGACCGACTTACTGCGGCATGTGACCAGGATGTTACGCCCACACATTCACCGCTGAGCGACCCTCACGCGCATGCACCTGCCGTGACTTCGAACAACTCACAGTTTGTCAACACCACTTTAAAACATTGAGTTCCCTTAATCCATTTAGTCAAAACAGAGAGAAGACATATATCGCGAGATGTTAACATTTCGATTTACTCTCATCAGTCGCCAACGTAAAACTAGCAATTTGTGTGCGCAGAAGGCGCTGACGCAATCAATCTCATTGCCGTGGAATTGATTGAACTATTAGAACGTGAAAGGTCAGAACTATGTGGTTGGTTCGTTCAATTGTTGTTGCTGTACGCGGTTTGTATTAAAAAAAATTTCTAGTTTTACGTTGGCGACTGATGAGAGTAAATCGAAATGTTAACACCACTTTAGTCAATGTCACTCGCATACGCACAAACACACGCAGTGCATACACACACAGCACACACACACAACAAACCTCACCTTGGACATTAGCCTGTGACACGTGATTCAACCCATTGTCCTCACCGGAGCTGACAAGACAACGAGAACGTACACACATGTGAACACAACTTGTCTGGGTCTCTCGCGTGCCGGTGAGCAAAACCACAGCTACAGTGCTCCGTGGTCTGCACAGTGTTGCCATGCTGTAGATCCTTACGTTCACATCTATAGGATTCTACCCAACACTCCACTAACACACTCCCGGATTACATATGTGTATTTTGTCCGAACACTTGCTGTAAGTGCACCTGTTATATTTATCTGTTATTTACATTACACTTTGATTGCATATCCTTCTGATATTATTTAGATGTTTGGTTTTACCCATACTATTTACAACGTATTGTAATTAGCTAGCCAGCATCTAAAGACTGGATGATAAGTGTACAGACAACGTATGTCTAATATCTTGTGTTTTCTTATGAAATGCGATTAACTTGATTTCAAAGGTTCCGTTGGTAACATGGACAACTCACCAGGGTACGACAAAATTAGACGTAAACATTCATTTCGAATAGATATTTTATTTGCCCTCCATTGTCATGCTGTGGTTTTCGATTTGATGCCAGTTTACGGATTACTGTGGACTGTACGAAAAAACCAGTTGTTTCTGAGCACTATTGTTAGTATGTTTTTACAAAGTCACGTATACTCACGTCGAGCTTATAGTAAAATTGCATTGGCGATTTTTTTCGTGTTCCCTTACTTTTCTCCTAATGAATAACGGGCTGTGGTGTATTACGTCAAAAAAATTGTAGCTTTCTCCGCAGTGATCCGCATCTCACATATTTCATTTTGTCAAAAATTAAATTATTCAATTCACCGTGACTCGAGCTGTAATTATTCCGCTTCACTGAGGGTGTATTTTATCGACATCCGGTTTTAGTACACAAGTCCATATATATATATATATATATATATATATATATATATATACGTTGAGTAGCAAACAACCACAACGGATTGTGGTTCACACGTTTGAAGGTCATGCTGGAAACTGTTGGTCCTCTGGTGCAAAATCGTTTTGCAAAATAGCTGGGGTTTCACGAACTGACCTTGTTGTATTCTGAAACTGTTTCAATTTGAGCTATCATATGTAATCACTTTGTCTTGTTTTACATGAAACACTCAATTTTTACTATCCGATAACATCATACTGGTTGTTCCGTCAAATTCAGTCTAGTTCAGAATGGACGCTGTCAGATGCACTGCATAAGAAGTACACATATTTGCAGCAGTTTTACGGATTAACGAGAAACAGATGATATTTCAAAACTAAACAAAATAGCGCTTTATGACTCGATTTCGATCTGTGTAAAGTAATGTTTCTCAAACCATAATTTATCATATGTATTTATGGCTAAACGTAAGACTGCGTTTAGCGTCAGAAACTAAATATTGCAGTATTTCGTGTTCTGATCACTATGTACAAACATCTCAACGACGAAACATATCTAGAATTCCTGTTTTTAAAGTACAATGCATTCCAGTTAATGTGTCACAAAACATAAATAGCCATTGTTTGCTTAATAGTCATATAAAGTTCAATGTTGATCATTACTTTAAAACACCGTTTGAAACATTAACGTTTTCATAATCACTGACAATGTCAGCTCATTTGCATCGTCTATCACAAAGGGCTACTTCCCATACTTTGTTCACACCGCCACATACGGTATAGCATATGCAATAAGTTACACTGTTTCAACGCATTCTGTATCTGCCACGAAGTTGTCGGACTTAAATTGCAGCTTAGAGAATGGTCTGCTCTTGATCATCTCTAATCGGGCATACAACACAGGTTATAATCCAACAATCTAAGAGCCATTTCTCACACAGTTACGCAAACAACTTTTCTCTGGGTGCAGGTATTTTATTGTCCGAAGTAACCTTTAGAGTTTTAAGCAGTTTACTACGACGACTCTGTCAAAACCGCAGCTAAAAGCTGCACAGCTTGGTCCCAAATGTTGCCTTTTCAAAAATTCAGTGCATGCCGTTTTAGCATGCTTCCCATTGGTTTAATGCCATTTTGCGGCAAAATCTAGAAGTATCCCAGATTTCGTCCGGCAGTAACACACTCAGTAAGGAACTGAATATGGACTTCCGCTGGCTCAAGTTTCGTGCTGTATTTTAAATAGACGTTCATCTGTCTAAACACGGTGGGATCCTTGGAATGTTCCAACTTTTTGAATGGCCCCATGAGTTCATTAGAGGTAAAAAGGTGTTTTGGTGAACAGTTGGTTTTCCGTCACTCACCATCGGCCCAAGTATATAACACTTTATACCATCATGGATATCAGGCTTGTAAAATCAAAATCAATTAGTCACATCATCACGTCGTGCGTTTGTGAATTGGAGGGCAATTTGGTGGTAACATTGACTTCCGGAGTTGTCCAGTCGGTAACGGTGGCCGTGGTAACCGTACGGTCTGTACAAATTTCTTCTGAGCGTACAACTACGAATTGCGCAACCGAATTCCAATCGCTTCCGCGGTTGCCAGAATACGAAATGTGACTTCTAGATTGACGAGTGGGCAAGCGGTAAATACCCAGAAAAGCTACTTCCGGTGAGATATGATGCCCTGAGTCAACAAGATGTGTCAGAATTGCACTCGGAAAAGACTTCACCTCGCCCTTAGTCAGCCGTGTGGGGGGTGTTCAGTCCAGAGGAGTCCAATTTCGTGTTTTCGACACCGCGGAGGCGATCAAAATTCGGTTGCGCAATCCACAGTTGCTCGGTCAGAGGAAATTTGTACAGGCCCTACGATAACCATGGTCTGAGCGCCAAGACGCCTTTTTATTTCTGATGAACTCGTGGAGTTATTCGAATCGTTCCAAAGATCCCGGCTGCAACCTTGTTTTCTCTCTTGTTTTTTCAGTACGCATCATTCTGTGTACGCCTGATTTAGAAGGCCTGACATGGACTCAGTGCAACTTTCTTCAGTCGTGCAACTAATTACACGCAACGAATGCTTGCTTTTTTCTGGCTCATCTACTATTCATCTGCCAATCAAGGTCGTTTAACCCGGATCTTCTCGAGTGTTGCTTAACGCACTCAAAGATTCAGTACACTTTTCGCTGGGCGTGCCTTTGAGTGCCGCCGAGTGGGCTGTAACTCATTTCGCGCTTCTTTTCTTTTTTTCTCTTGGTTGCTGCCGTTGGTCCTAGACTAAGCTAGAACTAACTGCTTATCGCATTCCTAAACATTGCTGGAAATATACGGTTTGCTGTCAAACCGTACTGCGCTCTTTAGTTCGATGCCTGTTAGGACTACGTTTCGATTGCTCTTCAGCAAATGCGTCATGACTTTTCAGTGGACGAGGGTCTAGCACACACACACACACACACACACACACATGTTCACTACAAGCTGTAATTCTTCGTTCGATCAACCCGAATGGTCCACTGTTGATTCTCAAGTGCTGCGTGAGGCATATGCCATTGTATTTAGTTCATATAGGGACGTCCACAAATTCCAGTGGAGAACTACCCATCTAATCGCATTCCCAGTGTATGCGCCTGACACATGCGAGACGTACGGATGCTGAGTTCACTTACCCATGCAAGAAATAAACGGGTTCAGGACACGAGACCAACGATTACGTATTACTCATTGTGATTCCTATCTGATGTGTAATAATTAGTATGAAATTTGGCTTTCAGGTGAATGTACTTAATTGCCTGATAGCTCCTATTATACGTTCCCTAATCTGACGGTTTTTTGTGAAGCGCTGGGGAAGAGCTGACAGGCGAATTTTCCTTTGCAGCAGGCAACTCCAAATTGGTTTCACAAGAGACTCGATTGTGGGTAGTTGTAGATGAAGTTATACCTGTTGCTTCAATAAATTCCCCATTCCTAAAATTGATTTCACAAAACCTGAATACGCCTGGACAGATCACAATGCCGTTTTAGTTCTATGATTCTCGAGGTCGTGGCGGTGGAATGAAAGCCAAACAGAATAAACCAGATAAGTATGCATTTGCCTGTACAGACTGAGCACAAACTAACACTGATTTCATCAAAAATCAAAACGTGGCGAACAAGCTCGTTTTTGGTGTATCATCTTCAGGCCAAATACAACACAATAAATATGAAATTAGTTGTCAAGTCAGGATTTTGTAAAATTTAATACAGTGTGAATCTAATGTCATTTTGGGATTACGGACATGGTTACTGTGGTGCCGTGTCAAGTGTTCCAACTTGGCTGCTGTGGAGGCAATCGGAATCCGGCCGCGAAACCCTACTCTGTGTAGGCAGAAGTCTTTTGTTCAAGCGCTGAAATTACCATGGCCTGCCGTCGTTGGAACAATTGACACGGCACCACAGTAACCATGTCCGTAATCCCAAAATGACATTAGATTTGTAGCCGCCGTCTCGCCCTCTCACGCGGCGCATCACGTGACAAGCCTAAGACTAAGTGACGCTCACTGTCCCAACCTGTGCATGCACACCCACACATCCATCGGCCCGAAAACCTTCCTCCGCATCGGAACACACGCACGCACGCGCACGCGGTCACCACCTGCACACTCAACCAACTGGATGTGATTCAGTGCGGTCAATACACAGG